>SNQJ01S0070978.1:6193-26058 GCA_010110895.2 Picea sitchensis
TATAGGTTTTAATGGCAGAGATTTGAGTTGTTGCTTTCCTGAGAACTTCTGGCATTTGATGCAAGCTCTGATTTCTCTGCAGACATCAGGAAATAAGGTGGGCCAGTAATACCCAACTCGGAGGATCTTGTGAGCTGTGGTCTTCCAAAAATGATGACCTCCACAGAGACCACCATGGAAATCGAACATAACCTTATGGGCTTGCTGCAGGTCCAAACACCTTAGTAATACCCCTAGAGGGTCTCTCCAGTACAAATATTGGTCAATGAGGCAATATCTGACTGCTTTGAGATTTAAATCCCTGGCCTTATTTTTTCCCAATCCATCAGGGGGATTTAATTCTTGCAGAAAGTACAAGATATCCTTGTACCAGGGACATGATTCTAGTGATAGGGCACCCTAGAAATGCTTGTTGGATGGCTCAACTTGATCATTGATGAAGTTAATTCCCAAGGCCTTACAGTTGGATTCAGCCAGCAGCTTGGCCAAACCCTGCCCCTTTATCAACTTGGTGGGCTTAATCTCCAGATCAAATTCTAGGATTTTGGCGATCCATTTACCTCTCCTCCTGTCTATGTCAGGCTGTATAAGAATGTCCTTTACAGAGGTTGAAGGGACATATGCAGTGATCTTTGAGTGCAAGATATAGACTCTGAAGGCCTTAAGGGCCTTCACCAGGGCATAGGCCTACTTCTCCATGATCTCGTATCGGAGTTCTGCATCTCTCAATGCCTTGTTGTAGAAAGAAATAGGCTTCTCTTGCCCTCGATCATTTTTCTGCAACAGAACTGCCGCTACTGTATCACAGGAAGCAAAAGAAAATATCAGAAAGTCTTTGGAATAATCGAGACTGATTAGCACAGGTGCTTCAGTCAACGCCTTCTTTATTTGGAAAAAATATTCTCTGGGTTCAGAGGTCCACTTTACTTCATTTCCATTTTTGAGCATGGTCATGATGTGTCTCACCAACTCGGAAAAATTTGAGACGAATATCCTCAGAAAATTAATCCTCCCCAAAAATGCCTGAACCTCCTTTTTGGACCTAGGGAGTGACAGGGTCTGAATCGCTTCCACCCTGCTAGGATCAATTCTCACCCCCTCTGCTGATACGATATGGCCCAATAGCTTCACCTCCTTCATAGAAAACAACGATTTCTTGGGGTTTAAAGATAGGCCATACCTCTGACAATTCAGGAAAACCTTCTTCAAGTGGCAGCGGTGCTCTTTATCAGTCTTGGAGAAGACTGTTATGTCATCTAGGTAGATCACCACAGACTTATCTTTCTCCCCGATGAAGGCTATGTCCATGGCTCACTGAAACGTGGCTCCTGCATTCATCAACCCAAAAGGCATTTTGGCATACATGAATGTGCCCCAAGTAGTGGTGAAGTCTGTTTTTTCTCGATCCTCAGGCATGACTGATATCTGATTGTAACCAGAAAAACCATCAATCATGGATATCCTAGATACACCGGTGACCTTCTGCAATATGTGCTCCATGTTGGGCAGGGGATAATTATCTTTCCTTGAGCTCCTGTTCAGGTTTCTGAAATCAACACAGAGTCTGATTTCGCCGTTTTTCTTTCTTACTAGGACCAAATTGGACACCCAGTCGAAATATTTCAAGGGGACAATGATTTGGGCATCTAGCAGCTTCTTTACTTCCTTCTCCATGACAGGTAGTAGCATGGGGTTTATCTATCTCAGCTTCTACTTGAAGGGCCTAGCCTCTTCTTTCAATGGGATCTTGTGCTCAATGACAGATGTGTCATATGTTTTGAGGTCCTCGTAGGTCCACGCGAACACATAATCAAACTCCTTCAACAACTCAGTATATCTGGCCCTCTGCTCCTCGGTCAAACTTATTAACAATTTGACAAACTTAGGCTCCTCTGGTGTGCCTATGTTGCACTCATCTGTGTCAGCCCCATCACCTGAAACTCTACCCTTTACTGCCACATCATTCCCATCGAACAACCTTTCTAGTGGGATAAGTCCTTTCGGTATGTGATTGCTTGGTAGCTACATAATCTGGTGGTCAGCAATTTTATTCAAAAACCCTCCAGGGTGATGGTCAGGTTCCCCTTCAGTGTCAGGATCCTCATCTATGTGTAATGCAGAAAAGTCATCAACGGATTGAAGAAACTTTTCGATTTCCTGATCATCTTCAAATACCTTCCAATGTCTGACGTTGTCTGGTACAGAGGGTCTATATTTTATTTCGACCTCGGATCTGACAGTGGGCATCATGGGAACCTCAAGAAAACTAGCAGTGACAACTAAAAAGTCGGCTGAAGCATTTTCCTCCCTTGGAATGAAAGAAATGTTAAAAGCCAAGAAGAAATTATCCACTAGGTCCCATACCTTGTTCCTGTAATTCCTGAGATGAGGGTGTTTAGCCTGATAAACATTTTTTACCTGTTGGATGATCAATTCTACATCTCCAAACACAACCATCTCCTTAACTCCCATTTCCTTTGCAGCTATTAATCCCAGAAACAGAGCTTCATACTCTACCACGTTGTTGGTGACTTCGAATTCTAGCTTGTATGACAGAGATATGGTCTCTTGGCATGGGGAGACGAATACCACCCCGACACCTACACCCATACTGGAGGAAGCTCCATCAAAGAACATCTTCCAAACAGAGGTGGTTAGAGGAGGCATCTCCTGATTGAGAATGGGTTGCTTTCTGATTTGCAAAGGGGCCTAAGGAGTCTCAGTGACCTGTAACAAACTAGACCCTAAGTCAATGTCAAGTGCAAAGATGGGGTGATTAGTGGGGTTCGCTTCATCACTGACTATATAGGCTAGTTGGGCTTCTCTATAAAATCTCCTATGTTCCCCCCCAAAGACTGGAATGATGGCATATGTGAGATCCATCTGTAATGTCCCTCCAAGTCTCTTAATCCAAGACCTTGACAACAACATGCCAAACTTGGGGGGAACATCAGCTACCACAATATCCATGACCATACTCTTCATGGGCAGCTGAAACAAAGAAACTACCAGGCCCTTGATGACTCCCAAACATTGCACCCTCCTGGAGTCGAAGGAATAGAGGTCATGATAGGCTCTGGTGACTTCTAATCCTAGCTCTTCCATGACGGCTTTGGGCATGAGGTTGTGGGAGGGCCCTGAATCCATTAAGGAATTGTGCAACACTTTATCATGTATGTTCAGGGATGTGTAGAAAGGAGGGGATGAATCATCTCTGTCCTCTACCATGGGGCCTAGGACAACTACTGGCCTCTCATCTTGGAGGTTTATGAAGTCTGTGGGAGGGCATGAGGCTTCAGATTTCAAAAGCTCAGAGAAGCATTTTTTTAACTTTTCATGTTTGATTAGCCCGGTGAGGGGCACAGGGATTCTGATCTTTTGAATCTCATGCTCGAAATTAAAAGAAGATGTAAGCTTTGGAATTTCTCTTATTTCAGGAACATGATTGTGGACAATGGGAGGGAGTGGTTGAGCCTTCTTACCTCTGTGACTATCTGCTACTTCATTAGCGGGTTTCTCTGCTCTGGTGGACTGTTCAGGAACATTAGGTGTTGTTGTCTTTTTGTCGGACCTCAGGTTGTACCTACCTCGACCACCACTAGCCTTGTCTCATGTGCTCAATTCATTTAGCTGATTGTTCATGAGAGACTCCTTGTATGATGATTGAGTCAGATGAGGGAAAGGGGAAGTGACCTCTAAGCAATGGATTTTAGGCTTAGGCTCGTCCGTTTCCCCTTCTTCTTCATCGGCCACAAAATTTTTCTGAAAGGGAGCCTGAATCCTTTGGTCGTCCCTGTCTCTTCCCTTCTCTCTGTGCATAGTTGGGGGAGCAATATTATTTGGCCTTCTGAAACCCCCTTTGTTCTCAGTGCTCTAAGGGCCTTTGTTCATTTGCTTCATTTCCACCTTCAATCTCTCCATCTCTTCAGACAGAAACCTCATCATCTAGGTCAGTTCATCCACTTGAGTGTGGGGCAACGATGGGCCAGAAGTCAAGGATTCAAACTTTCCTTTTCTTTTGTCTGTGTCAGCCTTGTTCCTCACTCTTTCAGCTACTAATATGTTGGATTCCACTTCTATAGCTGCATCTTTCATTTGAGCTAAGGAGGTGGCCCTTCTTTCTCTTAATAAAAGACAGAAATCAGGGTCAAATGCACCAGCATAGGAAATCTGGGCAGAGGCTTCTGAGGGTTTTATCTCTGCAGGAATCTTGTTATACATTTTATTGAATCTTTTGGAGAAGTCAAAGACAGACTCTCCATCCATTTTCTTCAGAGCCCCAAACTCTGTCATGTAATACATATAATCCTTCCTGTCTCCCCATTGCCTCAGGAAAACACTATCCAGAGCTTCAATTCCAGCAATGGATCTGGGGGTCAGTCCTCTAAACCATTTCCTAACCTCGCCATCCAGGCTCTGGATGAAGACTCTCATCCAGACATCTTCATTTTCAATGTTTAAGTTGTCTGCATAACTGTAGAAAGCAACCAAGTGCTCTTCTGCAGTTATGTCTCCTTCTCCCATGAACTTGGGCATGTATTTCAAATAGTCTCCAGCAGGGAGAGGATTCATAGGATGGGGTAGGATTAAAGGAGCATATCTAGCAGTGACTATGGAATCCATTCTATTCATAGGGGGATTAGCACCATCCATAGGGATATTAGGTGGAGGAGAACTTGGAGGAGAAGGAGTTCGTGAAGGGGCTACTAGGAATGAGTCTCGAAGTGGAGTGGGAAACGAGAGAGGATTCAGGGGAAAGGCTAATGAGCTCACGTCAGCAGGTGCTTTTCTTTGTGCAGGAGTGAGAAAATATTTGGTAGTTATAGGTCTATGCCAAGGAACAGCTTCAGAGGAGAGGGGAGTGACAAGACTTTCTCCTTTCAATGCCAGACTAGAAGGGGAAAACTCAGCAGGAACACTCCCAAAATTCAAGAAACGAGGAACCTCTGAAGGAGGTCTATTAAGAAACTGAGGAGGAGAGAAAGGAGTTCTAACAGAATGGGATGGCGTATTACCTGTTTCGGTGGTGGAAACTTCTTCTGCAGAGCTCTTCCCTCTTCTGAGGACCACCTCTGGATCAGCTTCAGGTGTAGCTAGAGGCAGTTGTGGATGAGACCGCATGTGTCTGCCTCTGAAAGCCACGACTAAATAGAACAGGTTCTTCCCAGTGGAGTCATCACAATGGAGTCACCAGGTGCACAGTAGCAATCTTCAAGTTCTGATATTTGATGCACCTTCAGAATCAACTGATCGTTATCGTTCAATCCTGGGGAAAATATTCAACTTCGTCCCCGGCAATGGCGCCAGAAATGTTAGCGTCAGAAGTCACTCCTGGATTGCTTGCAGGAGCTGAGCCTGACACCCATCGGTTTAATGTCATGATTTGTTTACAAGAGGGTGATCAAATGGAAGTGAACTCATAACAATATCGTCTCAACTCTGAAACTAGGCTAGGCATGCATGGGCGAGTGAGGTCTTAGAGAAACTCCAAACAGTGAGTTAAAATAAGGGTGAGCAGGTGGAAGACTTGTATGAGAAGAGTGCAGGGGACTGCTATAAACAACAGGTTTCTAACAGACTGTGAGAGAAGGCACTTGAAGGCAAGATCATCTTATACCCAAATGCAGGAAACCAAAGAAAACAATCATGCAACAACAAATCCTTTATCATAACATAACTGTGCTAATTCATGCGAAGCATTCGATCATGAACTCTCTGGCATGAGACGAAACATAGATGGAAAGGAGAAATGTTTGTTATAAAACAATAAATTTCAAACACAGATGCATAACCCAGAAACCAGAATGGTTGTTAAAACTTTATAGTCGAGAGCTTCTCTCTACCATCGATAGATACAAAAATGGCGAAAACGCCTACATATAGTCAAAACAACAACAACAACAAAATCGAGACGTTGCATTAAAAGCTTTTCGTCTGCATGGCTTCTGACAATCTGTAGCTGCAATCTTTGAATGGTCGTGCAACCTATGGCAGACGTGATCGATCTTCTGACAGTTTCATCGGCGAATCGACGTGCCTTTAATTCATTGTCGGACTTTCCCATTATGGCGGAGGCGATGTCTAACCACCACCAACTGCTTCAATAATTGCTTCATCGGGATTGAGGATGGCCCGACCAACTCGGCACCTTTGAGACGTGGAAGACCTTTCGAGCTGCCACATGGATTAGCTGAACGGCATGATGAACAGGCGTGGAGGACAGCGCGAAGGATGGGGCGTATGACGGGAGTGATGGCACCAAAACCATGAGGGCGTGACAAGGAGTGACGAGGCGTGGGAGGGATGATAGAGGAAGACACATGGCAGAAGACAACAGGTGGAGGGAGCAGGGGACAAGATATGATAGGCTCGCTTTTAGTGGGAGGCTGACATGGAAAGGAGCGGGACACGTAGCGGACAATGAGTGGACGGCGAGATGGGGGAAGATACCACACGGATGGAAAGGGGCCCACACTGGCTAAAAGCAAAGCAGTTGAGAAGGATGAGACCGTTCGAGTACCGTTGATTCGGGTGCGCCAATCTTGGCCGTCGAAGAGATGTACACCTCATTCTGGACCCCCCCCCCTTCGCTTAAAGGTAGAAATTGAGGGGGGTCCAGAATTGCCTTTACCGCCATTGATCTGGGCGCTCCGATCGGGACCGTTGAAGAGATGCGCCCCCAATTCTGGACCCACCCCCTCCGCTTAAAGGTAGAAAGGCGGGGGGGGGTCCGGAATCCCATATGCACCGTTGATCCGGGCGCGCGAACTGCTACCGCTCGAACTTGCTTGTCGCTTACCACGGGCGCATTAGCATTCAAAACTTAGGACAAGTGGGTTTTTAACCCATACTTTCTCATTTTACCCCATTACCAGAAATATCGCTAATAGTAGTAGATATTGGTTAGATAATGATGAACTAACGATACTAAGTGCTCTATTAAGTGTTATAATCACATATATGTGTCCCAGCAAAGGTTGCAGACACCTGATTCCTACAACCACCCCTACCTCTACCTCGGGTGAGACTTCATCTGCTTCGTAGGTGTTTCCAAAAGGGATGGTAGTTAGGGTTTTTTTGGTCTGTTGTTGTAGTGTTGAACCCTGGGTCTGCCCTTGTGCCAACAAATGGTTTCGTTGACGGGACCTGAAACTATGATTGTTGGGAATCGAGGAAGAAGAAGATTTGTGCAAAGATCTGACCTGAATTTTTGAAAGCTCTGTGTGTAGATATGTTTCCCTAGTGCACATTATTCTACTTGATTTATAAATCTCTGTGATAAGGAAAATAAGTCTGATCTAAAGAAAAGAGGTAAGATCTAGAAGCTTTGTGCCCTAAGAAAGGTAAAAGTGAGAATTCTTGATTAAAAGAGGTAAGATCTAGCTTTGTGCTCTGTAGAAGTAAGATTAGTGGAAATTTTTGTTTCTAAAGTATGGATCTAGGCATGTTTGATAAGATTTGTCCTAGCTTGAAAAATAGGGTACTGATAGAAGAAAGAAGATTTGATATGAGTAGATCTGATAAGAATAGTGAAAGATATGTTATACCTATGCATATAAAGAATGTTTGGACTAACGAATAGATGCAGGACCCTAGAAAGAATTTGTTGCAGGTTAGCTACCATGATCCTAGTGCTCAGTATAGGAGAGGTTGGGGTTCATTTAAGAGAAAGAGAGGATTAACCCTCTATTACCATTGCATAAAACTAGGACATCTTGCTAAGGAATGCCCCGGGAGAAGACCTAGTTTTCTTTGTTGTAAAGATATGGACCATAAAGTTTTGGATTGCCCTAGAATGATTACTAAGGTTGAAAAAATGAATATGAATCAAGAAAACCCTAAGGCAGATCCAGAAACTAAGATTAAGGCAGAACCCCATAAAGAATCGGAAAAAGTATTGCTACAGATGAAAGAAACCCTGAATGATCACCGACATGTTAGCTTACCATATATCTTCAAATAAAAAGAATGCATTGAAGAAAGAATAGGAGACTTTAACATTGACTGTGTTCTGGATGAGGAAACACAAGTGAATATCATGACAGAAAGAACTTGGGAAATTCTAGGAAATCCTGCTATGATTCCTTCATTGGGAGGAATAGGGTTATTTAGAGGAAAGCTAATAAACCTATGTGGAAATATCACCCAGATATCTATGAATGCCAAGGGAACTTCGACAGAGGAAGAATTTGAAGTTGTTAAATTTATTGAGGTTAGCGCCCCATTTGCTATGTTACTAGGAAAACCTTGGATTGAAGGATATTAGGCCAGAAGAAAAGAAGAATAAATCTTGGAGCAGAAGAAGAAAGAGTTGAAAGATTTCATAACTAGGAGGATCGCACACTTGATTGAAGAAAAGGAGGATCGAGCAAAGCTATTTAAAACCAGGGACTTGGATGTCGAAGTAGGAAGAAAACTAGAAGACCTGCAAAAGACTGAAGTACCTATTCCAGATACAGATGAAGTATTACCCCTGATGTCTAGGAAAGAATATCACTAGCGTGAAGTTACTTTTCCAAAAGAAGATAAGAATCAGAATGGAAAAAGGAACTCCAAGAAGAATCTCACTAGAAAGAAGGCTAGAAAACTAAGTAAGAAGAGAGCTAATATTGAAAAGTTATAGAAGGTTCTCGAGGGAGCTTCACAGAAGGAAAAATTGCAAAATTGGAGCTTCGTTGGGATATCAGAACAGTGACACATGGCACTTCACCATGACGAAGAAATATAGTCATTGGGGACATTATAATCGTTAGATCAATGCTCTGAACAGATAGAAATACATATATTGCCAGCCAGCTCGCCATTCGACCATTGGGACCGCGCCATAACGGACATAACAAAGTTAATGAAGGATTCATACCCATTGCAAGAGACTCGTTGTTGAGTTACCTATTTATCCCATCACGCCATGCACCGAGAACACTTTTTTCAATTGAGAATTTGAGCCCGTAGACTAAGTTGAGTTTATACAATGATCATCGTGCTTTTTCTCTCTATCTCGTTACTATGTCTAAGATACCTCTCGAACCTGAGATTGTTAACCCCGAGCATGTATGTCAGATGAGTTGAGTATTGCAGAGAAAGTTGTTGAGGAAGTTTTGATTGACCTCATGACTAACAGAGTCATGTCGATGTCCACAGGTATACAAGCATCATCCATGAGAGGACTTCCAACCTCTTCGTCCACTGCTCACGGAGCTGAACCATCCTGGCCATCCGATGAAAAGTGAACCAAGCACAAGGATGATCTAGCGAATGCTAAATTGATCCCGACTATATTACCCAACTATCTACCACCTCTGAGCGGTGCAATAAATCGAGATAGCATGCCCAGAGATTTCGACTACACCTTGGTCACTGCATACCTCCCGAAGGGGATACGCATAGTTCGAGTAGACTAAGATAAGATTGCAGTGTTAAAGTTTAGAGACTTCAACCTTAGAGATCGCAAATTTTACAACATGATCATCTCGCATAAGAACCTAACCCAGACTAAGGGGAAGAATTCAAAGATAATCCCCCAGTCATGGACCCATAACCTCGCGCAGTCCACACTACTCAATGTCATGAAGATTTCTCACTTCAGACGACACAAGGATGTGAATGCATGTGTCAAGCTACTTCTATCTTGTTACCATGGAGGTTATTTGTGGCTAAACTGTCCTATAATAGTTGATCCGATGCTGATCAATCGGATCATGGGGTTAAGTATGCAAGGACCTGATCCACAAGAGTTTTACCCTGGAAAATCCATGGATCATGCTCTGGCACAGCAGATCAAGGACACTTATGGTGATTTCGAGAAGGGAATGCGAGGTTACAAGGTAGCTTCTATCAATAGTGGTGCAGTGCACCTCTCCTGTCAGTTGATCACAAGAAAGTTAGTATGGAATAACTGACCTACCCAAGTCACCAGTTTTGTAGTCGAACTCATAGGGAAGTGTGCAAAAGGACTTCAGGTGAACTGGGTAAAGTACCTGGTGAGCCAATTAGAACTCAACTGCAGAGAAGCCCAGTATCAAGGGTAGAAATTTCATTTCAGCTGGCTATTGATCTTGATCTCTTTTATTGCCTGGGATATGTCAGAAGGTGTGACCTTCCCGGACATCGAGCCTTTCGATCCATTGGCCACAAAGTTCAGTACATTGTGGTATTCAAGCGATATGAATAAACAATGGTAGTCCAATGTTGTTTTTCATACCTATTACAACTAGCTGAAGATAGCCATCCAGTCCAAGCCTCGCATCACTCCAAACAGTCTACACCAGTTCAGGCCCTTGATGAAGTTCAACATAGACCGACATTTTATTTACATCATAGCGCGCGCTGACAAACACAAGAAACAACTCTAATCCTACTATAATATAATAGAGGAGGACTTGGAGGATATCACCAAGGACTAGTTGACAGACCTCCTCATTCAAGTAGACCCTATAGAGATATCCAACATCAACATCCCATAAACTACACAGGATACACCCGGACCTAGCAGGACAAAGAAGATTGAAGAAGTTCAGGATTTAGACAGTGCATCTGTGAAGACTGCTTCTATATCACCACAACAAGGAGGTGATGGTGAAGAGTTGAACGACAAATAATTCGAGCAGAAGAAAGGAGATGAGTCTGATCCACTAAAAAAGAGGAAAGGTTCACCTATGAAACCTTCCTCCTGGAAGAAATCGAAGACCACCATGACCAAGATGCAGACCGTCCTCACCTATGATGACTTCGATTTCCTCATAGAAGCCCTGAATGATGCTTCATTGGAAATAACAGAGAAACAAGAAGCAAAGCAAGAGGACATGTATGATCATATTGAGACTGAACTCTGAGGGGTACAACAGGCCCTACAGTCCCGCTGTGTAGTCTCCACTACGCCGGGAGAACCAGAATTGGGAGATGAGCCATCTCAACTCCACCACCTAGTTGATACAGTCGAAGCTCGTCTTCGACGAATGCAAGAAGAAACAGAGAAAATCACCTAGGCTTTGGCACAAGTACAGGGAGTCCTTGTAGAACAACGCAGTACTGTAGAATGGGAAAATATTTCTCTCCAAGTGAAGTTTGATGAAGAAAAATCCCAGCTACAGCAAGAAAAGGAACAGTTGCTCGTGAAGCAACTCGAAGTAAAGGAAGTGGTCAACATAGCACTTCACTCTATGGAAGTCATAGAAGTAAAGTCTGAAGAGTGAGTTCCATAGCAAGTAGCACAACTTGAATGAGTGATCCAGCAGCTACAACAATGCATCGCAGATTTGGAACTACGCGTAGTACCCGAGACCCCACAAGATGTAAGATATCAATGAGAAGCAACTGCCAGGAGCACAGTTGAACGGCTCAAGGCTCTTACCCTAGAATCTAATCATCTCACTGATCACAGTTCCCTGACATATGAGTGAATCCTTGAGAGTCCATAATTAAGAGCACTAGAGTCGCAACTCCAAGAGGCAAAGTATCAAGCCGAAAATATATAGGCACAGCTAAAGTCCATGTCAGCTATGGAAATAATGAAGCGCTCCCAAGAGAAATGCACTGCACAGTAGCAAATCCATACTATCCAGAGAAGAGCTATGGAGATAACTCATAAACTCCAACCTATGCAAGATAAGGCCTATCAGTTGTTTACAGAGGTAGAATGCCAAGGAGAAAAGTTAGAGCAGGTTGCCACTACAGATGAACAACGTCTAGAGGGACCTATCAATAATGCATTCATCCATGAGTTCACTGAAAAGGAGGTTGTAGCACAGTAGCAAGTCGAAACAGCTCAATCAAAGCTCGAGGCATTCGAAGAAGAACTAGTAAGACCAGAGTGACTCGAGACAAGTCACATGTGAGTGTTGGGGGCTTGTTGGCCCTTGACCAAGTTTTGGGAGATTCTTGGTCAAGTTGACCATTTTGGAATTCGACATCTTGTCGAAGGTGAAGCGCAAGAAGAAGTAGAGATCGCGGGATCTCAGCCCCTTTTTGGGTCCTTTTAGGGTTTTGGGATTATGTAATGGGTATGGGATGTCGGCCCGTGGCTTTACCCATGTTTATGCCTATTTTGTATGTATAAATAGAAGGATAGGCAATGTAAGAAGTAGTGCACAAGTGTTGCACAAGTTGGCTAAGTGTTAAGAGTGGGATCTATGTGATCAAGAAGTGTAAGGCTTTGTGCATACTATGTGAGACTTGTAGAGACAAGTGCAAGTCATTGTAAGAGACTGTGGAGGGATTTGTGCTGTAACGCAAGGAAGGAGGATCTAGCAAGCTGTGCAGATCTCCTGTCTTATGTTGAGTAAGGGTTTTTGGTTCTATGCATGTAGATGACTGATCGAAGTTAATAAATAAGAAGAGTTGGTGGACATAGCCCCAGGGTGGGGTGAACCACGTAAATAATGTGTTATTCTGCTCTGTGTGATGTTCTGATGTGTTTATGTGTTATGTGCTAAGTGCTTTGATATAGATAGACAGATCTTTTTATGATTTGTTCTTATGATGAATATGGATGCTAGATCTGACATCTGTGAACTTGCTTAGTGCTTGAATCTGCTAGATCTGATCTAATTCCTTTGCTAAGTGCTTATATACATTAGATCAGGGTGAATGTTGCGATGCTCTGTTTTATCTGCGAAGTAGATATTAGTTAGATAATGATGAACTAATGGTGCTAAGTGATCTATTAAGTGTTATAATCACATATATGTGTCCCAGCTAAGGTTGCATACACCTGAGTCCTGCAACCACCCCTGCCTCTAACTCAGGTGAGACTTCATCTATTTCGTAGGTGTTGCTGAAAGGGTCGATAGTTAGGGTTTTGTTGGTGCATTGTTGTAGTGTTGAACCCTGGGTATGCCCTTGTGCCAACACAATGGTTCGGTTCCTAATTGGGGTTTCCTTCTTGTCTAATATGCATTGAGGTTCTGGCGAGAATTCTCCCTCCATCTCCACCTTGATCACAGACTAGTCAATTATGTGATTAAAATTATGTACATATTTCTTCAATAATGAAACATGTAAAACATTATGTGCCTTTACTGTGGGAGGGAGTGCTATCCTATAGGCTACAGGTCCCACTCTATCTAAGACCTCAAAGGGTCCACAATATTGAGGTGTTATCTTGGCACAATCTCCCATTCTCAGGGAAATCTTCATGGGCCTAACTTTGAGATAGACATGGTCTCCTGTCTTGAACTCTTTGGGAGTTCTCTTTCGGTCAATGTAACTTTTCAAAATAGGCTAGATAGACAAAGATTTTTCTTTATTTGAATCACTTGTTGTTCCATTTATTTTATCATTTTGGGTCCAATTGTAATTCTATCCACAGGATTAATCCAGTTGACTGGAGTATTTCATTGTCTACCATAGAGGTCTTTGAAAGGACTCATATTCAGTGATTCTTGATAATCGTTGTTGTAGGAAAATTCTACCAGTGGCAGGTAGTCTTCCTACTTCTTAGGTTGATGCATTACATGCATTATTAGCATATCTTCTAATATTTGGTTTACTCTTTCTATCTTTCCATCAGTTTGAGGGTGATAGGCTGTGTTAAACAACAATTTAGTCTCAAAACCAGTCATCAAGGATTTCCAAAATCTTGAAGTGAATTTCGTGTCTCTGTCAGATAAAGTATCCCTAGGCATGCCATGCAGTCTAAATATCTCCTTCATGAATATGTTGGCAATATCTATTGCCTTCCAATTTGATTTGACAGAAATGAAGTGAGCGGACTTGCTCAACTTGTCCACCACTACCATGATGGAATCATTTTGTCTAGCCGATTTTGGTAATCCGATGATGAAATAAATGGAGATGGTCTCCCATTTCCATTCTGGAATTGGTAGCGGTTGCAACAAACCTGCTGGTTGTCAGTGTTATGCCTTAACTTTCTATCATTCTAGGAATTTAACTAAATATTTAGCTATGTCATTTTTCAATCCAGGCCAATATAATTGTTTTCTAGTGGTCGTGATTATTTTATGATAACCTGGATGACTAGTGTATGGTCTCTTGTGTAGTTCATCCATTATGAACCTCTTCAAGTCGTCACAACTTGGGATATACAATATTTTTTTGTAAGTCAACAGACCTTCATCCAACATCTAATATCCTTCATACTTTATCCATGTGGGATCTTGTTTTAGATATGATATCACGGTCTTGAAGAATGCGTCTACTTCTTGTGCATTCTTGACTCTTTCCCTGACATCCATTTCATAGGTGCTCACCGTTGCTAGGTGAATCATTTTCATACTTCTGCTAAGGGCATCGACCACCCTATTTTCCTTTCCTTTGATGTGCTTTATTTCGAAATCAAACTCACTAAGGAGAGTCATCCACCTAGCTTGTCTAGCATTGAATTCTGGTTGATCAAACAGGTGCCTCAACCCACAGTGGTCTTTCATAAGTATAAATATTCTACCCAGGAGGTAATGCCTCCACATTTTTAAATCATGCACTATGGCAGCCAACTCTAAATCATGGGTCACATAATTGATTTCATGCTCATTCAATTTTCTGGATTCATGGCAAACTACATTTCCTTCTTTCATAAGGACTCCTCTGAGTCCTTCCTTGCAGGCATTTGTGCATACGGGGAAGTCAGCATAAGGTTCTGCAATATTCATCATAGGTGCATGGGTCAGAAGGTATTTTAGTTCCTGAAATATTTCTTCACATTCTGATGTCCAAGTGAATTTAACCTTGTTTTTCTGAAGGACAGTGATTGGGAAACCAATCTTGGAAAATCCTTTTATAAACCTTCTATAATATCCTGCTAAGCCCATATAGGATATGATATCAGATACATCCTTTGGGGTATGCCATTACATAATAGACCTGATCTTGTTAGAGTCTACTTCCACTCCTTATTTAGAAATAATATGGCCTAAGTAATGGACTTGTTTCTGGAAAAAGTCACACTTGCTAAACTTAACGTAGAGATGATACTCTCTTAGTACTTGAAGTACCAGTCTAAGATATTCTTCATGCTCCTCCCTATTCTTGGAGTAGATTAGGATATCATCAATAAAGACCAATACAAATCTACCTAGTAATTTGTTGAGTATATTATTCATCAAGCACATAAAAGTGGCAGGGGCATTCGTTAACCCAAATGGAACCACCACAAATTCATAGTGACCATACCTTGTCTTGAAGGTTGTTTTGTGGATGTATTCATCCTTGATTCGGACTTGATGATATCCATACCTTAATTCAGTCTTTGATAAAATGGAAGCACCCCCTAATTGGTCGAACAAGTCATCGATCCTTGGTAAGGGGTACTTGTTATTTATGGTTGTCTTATTGAGCTGTCTATAATCTATGCACAGTCGGAGGATGCCATATTTCTTCTTCAAAAACAGGGTTGGTGCTCCCCATGGGGACACACTAGGCTGGATGTATCCTTTTTCCATCATTTCCTTTTGTTGTAGCTTGATCTCAACTAGTCCGACTGTACTCATCCTATAGGGTGGCATAGACACTGGCATTTCTCTTGGTGAAAGTTCTATCGAGAAGTCAATGTCTCTTCTCGGAGGTAGACCTAGTACCTATTATGGAAACATGTCTCTATACTCTCTTAGTATGGGGTGGTCCTCTAGGTTTGGTCTGTCATACTCAAAAAATTCCAAAACTTGTATTTCATATAGAGGACATCCCTTTCTGCAATACTTTTTCATTTGAAGGGATGATATTCGTCTCACTGAGACAGGCTTCTAAATCCCTTGGAGGGTTATCTTTCACCCTTCTTCATTTACACATATTAAGGTTTTATGGTAACACTCCAACTTAGTTTTATATGCAGCTAGCCATTCTATACCAATCAACAAGTTATAAGATCCTAGGGGAAGTATATTAAAGGTATCTTGGGTGGGCAATCCATCCATAGTGAATTGGAAAGACGGTATGACCTTTGCTACTTTTCTTTTGGTGTCAATGGCTAGTTGTACTAACCATGGATTAACATGCATAATTGGTTGTAGTTTACACTTATCAACAGTATGAGGGGCCACATAACTCAAATTATAAATAGGGTTAATTAAAATAGAAATTAGATGGTTAGTGATCGTACCTTCCATCTCCACCACTGAAGCTTGGTGGTCATCTTGTTTATTATCCATGGATGCATAAATCTGTGGCATACTCCTAGCCACATCATTGATGGTGGTATCTTTTTGGATGTTGTAAACTCTCCTACTATTCTATTGTCTATGTGGATAGTCCCTCAGTAGATTTTCTTCTCCACAAACCCAACATTTCAAGGGTTCCTTCTTTGGGTTATCTGTCTTTCCTGGGGTTTCTCCAAAAGGTTTATTTCCACTATGGGAGGGGAAATTTTTCTGATATACACTTCTAGCAGGAAGGCTTATCCTAGGGTCATTCCTATATTTCTTAAATATTGAGGGTTTGGACCCTTTCTTATTGAATATCAAACCGCTCTTCTTCTTCCAATCCTCCCAAGGATCTGTCTGACTCTCGAACTATTCATAACAATACCTTGCCTTCTGGATGGCGTCTTCTAAGGTCTTCGAATCATCAAAATCAATATTGTTTCGGTAGGTCTGAGGTAACCCACTAATAAATCATTGTACTTTCACCTTTTCATCCTTTATGCAAGGTACATACATCAACAACTCAAGGAATTTATTGACATATTCCCCTATGGTGAGTTGTCCTAGCTTGAGTTCATAGAACTCTTTAGTCTTCTCATCAAAATATTTTTCTGACAGATACGTCTTCTTGAAGTGTTTCTCAAATTGTTTCCATGATAATCCCTCTTCATGGATTCCTTTCACATTCTTAAGGTCTTCCCACCAAATGGAATATTTTCCATTCGGGTTGAATATGGCTATTCGATCCTTCAAGTTTTCATAGTAATCATGGACTCTGAAGTACTTCTTTAAACCAAGTAGTCGATATTCTGCCTCTTCCCCTTTCTTAATCTCACCATCGAAAGAGGGTGGTTTGTCTTTCTTGAACTCGTCAGGATCATGAATTTTGGAATTCTTTCTCTTCTTTCCTTTCCTTTGAGAATGTGAGCTACTTTTTCTACTAGAATATCCCTCTGAGTTGCAAGCTTCCTTTCCAAAGGACTCTCTCGATGATTTTCCCATGCCTCTAGGTTGGGCCTTCCTCGAGATACCCCTCCTAGTGTGGCCACTTATGGGACCAATTTTTCGTATCTCAGGTGGACTTTGACTTCTCTCTGTATGTCTTCGGTCCACATGGCTGGTTGTAGGTCCATGTTGTAGCTATATATGTATGTCGGATAAGCTCTACAACAAGACTACATTAATTTATGTTTTCTTTTCTTGCTCCTTTATCAATCTCTCGTTGTTGGCCTTGCAACTCTGTAATTTGGCCATGAGGATCCTTACAATTTCATCCAGATTTAGAGGGGTCTCCACCACCCTTCTCTCATCAGATTCTTCGTCTCTATTGTGGGAGCCATCCCCCACTTCATGGCACATCACCATTCATTGTCCTTGTATTTTCCCACGATTCACTCACTGCTTGAGTGTTGTCAAAACACTTGTTTTTAGCTAATAGTCTATTATTTCATGAACAAACCATAGTTCATATATCTTAAATACACACACACACACTAGAAAGATTTCATTATTTTTTACAATAAAGGTTTAAACAGACTCTTTAGGAAGGAGGTAAGTGTTATCGGACAAATCAGTAGGTGCGGACACTAACAAATCTACCTAGATCCACCTGGATCTAGAACAAAACAGAACAGGACAGGACTCTTTCCCTAAGTTGTAATCATTGAATTTACTAATAGGAAGGAATAAGTGACATGCCTTTATATCGCTTCCTTATGTTACATGTGATTTTGGTCACTCTAGTGATGTCTTAACAATGGTGTATTCAGGCTCCCAACCAGGACTTTTTGCCTGAGAAAAGTGACTCATGTCTCCTTCCAAAAACATATTTTTAAAGTGAGTTCGCAGGATGCCTATGGCCTAGGGTGCGAGAATCCCTCATTCTCGCAGGCCACCTTCACTTAGGGTGTGAACTTCTCGTAGTTTTCTCCATACACAGGGTGTGAACCTGTTTTTAAGCTTGGAAATGAGAAGAGGTCTCGAGGGTTCTAGAAGGGAATATTCTAGAAAATGAGTTGGAATTCGTATGGTTGTCATTTTAATGACTTCTCAGATTTGATGGGATCATCCTCATCCATGTAACCATCTCTCCTTCTCCTATATATTGATAGGTTTCTCATGGAAAAGGTTAAGCAAGATTGAATGAAGAATTAGTGAAAGAATTGTGTGAAGAACCCTGCTTTGACAGAGGCTTGAAGGCTCTATTTGGTCTATCAAGAGGAATTGGATCTTCTTCATGCAAGTACAGAGAAAGTGTGTGTGTTGGAACCAAGGGTCACTGAAAGGAATCTTTTGACATCAAGGCGATCAGGTTGTATCTTCTATTTTCAATTAATATAATACAGCGGCATGTCCCTTTCCCATAAAGTCACTCTTACTTTATTGTGTAATTCCTTGATCATATGCATAAGTTGACGTTGAATACATTTTCCTATCTTCACTTTGGTTGGTTTGTGTTGTCTTGGACTTGAACTCATGAGAGCACCGGAGTGAATCGGGAGAAATAGAGACCTAAGGAAGCAATATAAAGGTATGTCACTTGTTCCTCCCTGTTAGCAGATTCAATGATTGCAACTTAGGGAAATAGTCATGTCATGTCCTGTTTTGTTCTAGATCTAAGTGGATCTAGGGAGATATGTTAGTGTCCGCACCTACTGATTAGTCTGATAACAAAATTGGTGACTCCACTGGGGATCGAACCCAGAATCTCTAGTTTCGCAAACCCATTTTTTAGTGGTTTTTGGTGTTTTTCCTTGGCCATTTGCTCTTACCTTACCATTTTTCATTTCTATCAATCTATGAGTCTTGAGGAGACCCTAACAGACTCTCTGGGTCCAAAGGTTCCTTCAAAAATTTTGTCTTTTTTCCAAATTTTTCTTAGTTTCAGGCATTCTCGCACTGAACCCTTATGTAGCCTGTGAGAACCCCTAGAGTTCGCACCCTGCTTTTCAGTCCAGTGTGAACCTCTCGTACTCTGCTTGTGACCAACCTGCGAGAATGCTCCATTCTCGCACTGTACACCACTGCCTTCCTGTGAACCCATTTTCAAAATTTTGGGATGAAGGTTTTTTGTATGCTCAGATGCCTAGATTTGTATGTGTGTCTGAAGAGAACTTCTTGGGCCACTGATTGATTGTTTCTTGACTTCGGATTTTGTGAATGATTAGTCTTTGGGAATCGAAATCTCTTCTTGTTCATTTTTTCTCAACTGTTATTTATTGACCTTTTCTTAACAAGGATATAGTCTTTGGTCCTGAAATCCGAGTGCTTGTTTGGTTGGGAGCCGGTGATTGGTTTAAAAGTTGGTATTAATTGTCTTTATCAATTGCTCATTACTTGGAAAATTGTTGCCCTCATGCATTTGAAAAGACTAGTCTTGTCTGCTTGTTATTTTTGTCTTCATTGAAAGATTGGTTTGGGTTTTTTGTATATTGATTTTCATTAGTTGTTGGTTTTTCTTAGTTCCACCACTGTTGTGTGGTTTCTATTGAAAATTAAAAAACAATTTTCTTTTTAAAGAAATCTCTTATTTGGAAAATATAGGCATTCAATTGTTGAAATAGAATGAATAGAGAATTGGCATTGGTCATGATTCGTTGATATTGCATTTCAAAGAAGATCATATATCGTAGTTCAAGTTGTTCTAGAAAACTCCTCTTTCCCTCTTGTAAATAGGATTCATCAAACAAAAATTGATATCTTTCATTCCTATCTATGCATTGTTGGGTCAAAGTCTCACACAACATCGGTTTCATTTCCATCTCCTTTTAGTAA
>SNQJ01S0070978.1:38476-56184 GCA_010110895.2 Picea sitchensis
GTGGCCTAGGTGGCATAATAGTCCATCCTGGAGATGAAAATCAGTCACTGGAGTGTCTGCACAAACTGCTCGATAGGTGGCTGAAAAGTCAGGATCACTGTCATATAAGTGAGACCACCCAGAGGTTTCATGGCCACAAGAGTTAAGCACTGTGGTGAGTGCGGCCACAGGTGGTCGACTGAGGCAATCAGCGACATGGTTGGTGTTGCCCCTCTTATATTTTATGTTCAGGTGAAATTGTTGCAGGTATGTGGACCACTTTTGGTGGCGGTCATTTTGCAATTTCCCTTGTGTTTGCACAAACTTCAAGGGCTTGTGGTCAGTGTGAATTACCGTCTCTTTGCCTAAGATGTAATGCTTCCATTGTGGGCAAGCTTGGACAATGGATTACATTTCCTTGTCATAGGTGGGGTAATTTCGAACTGTATCTGAAAGTGTCTCACTGTGATATGCCACTGGATGGCCATGCTGAGTGAGGACTGCGCCAACAGCATAATCTGAAGCATCTGTCTCAATTTCAAAAGGTTGTTGCAGATCCGGGAGAGTAAGGATGGGCACTGAACATAAGCACTGCTTAAGTTCCTCAAATGCTTGTTGCTGAGTAGGGGTCCAAAAGAATTTGGCTTTAGCCCCACCTTTGGTCACGTTGTTAAGGGCCCAAGAAATGTTAGAGAACCCCAACACGAACCTGCGATAAACGTTGGCCAACCCTAGGAAGATGCGGAGCTCTGTAATGGTCCTTGGGGTCAGCTAGTCGTGAATGACTTGGATCTTGGCCGGATCCACATGCACACCTTGTTCATTCACAATGTATCCCAAATACTGAATTTCCTTCATCCCGAATGAGCATTTTTTGAGATTGGCATATAACTTGTGTTGTTGCAGGGTGCGAAGGACTTCCTCAATATGTTGTAAGTGGTCTTCCCACATTCTGCTGAAGATGAGGATATCATAGAGATAGACAACCACAAAAGAATTGGTGAATGGTCACAGTATATCATCCATCATCCTCATGAAGGTTGTCAGAGCATTAGTTAATCTGAAAGGCATGACCAACCACTCAAAAAGGCCTTCCCGATACTTGAGGGTAGTCTTCTAGACATCAGTCACCTCAATTGGGACCTGGTGATAACCAGACCTCAGATCAATCTTGCTGAAATACTTGGCACCCTTTAGTTGATCAAGGAGATCATCGATCTGGGGAATAGCATATCGATTTCGGACTGTGATTTTGTTTAAATCTCTGTAATCAATACAGAGTCGCCAAGTCCCGTCCTTTTTCTATATTAGCACAATCAGGCTCCCGCAAGGTGAGGAGCTTGGTTGAATATGCCCCTTTTGGAGTAATTCCTCGATCTGGTGCTTGATCTCTTCGTTTTCCATGAAGGAACGTCTGTAAACTAGCCCATTCGGCACAGGTGCCCCGGGTATCAATTCAATGGAATGCTTGACCTAACAATGGAGCGGCACTTCGACAGGAGAAGTGAAGATGTCCTGGTATGATTCCATGATCTTGTCTACTTGTCTGTGTTGTGAAGAGTGACCCTTTGTAGAGGCGGTAGATGTGGCCGCGGTCTTTCGTTTCCTTTCTGGACGAATCATCAGGAGGATGAATTTGTCGATCTGGGAAATCACCTTCTTTCACTACTTAGCTGTGATGAGAGAGACTGCGGTAGTGGGAACTAACTCTGGTATCTGGTAGCATTGTTTTCTCAAAGTAACAATGACACTACGTTGTTTTCTCATATACAACATGGCATTTCCACATATATGGTTGACCTAAAAGAACATCAGAAACTTCAAGTGGAGCAACATCACACATTACCTCATCTTTGAAGGGTTTGATGTCGTATGGTAGGCGACACTGCTGGATAACGCGGATGTCTCACCCTGGAGTGAGACACCCAATTTTGTATGGTTGCAGATGCGGCAATGTTGGCAGGTTCAGCCGCTTGACGACCTCTACTAAAAACATGTTCTTCTGGCTTCCACTATCAACAATGAAATGTAATGGCTTCCCTTGTACCCACATTTGCGAGTGGAAGAGGCGCTCCCCTTCTTCTATCTCCTCTGGATCATCGGGCTGGATCTTTGTGGTGGCAATGGTGACGATGGGTTCTCCCCTTCTTTTGTCTCCTTTGGATCGTCGGGCTGGATATTTGTGGTGGCAATGGTGACGTTGGGTTCTACTTCAATGATCTTCCTTCCATGATCTGTCTCTGATTCCGATTAAGATCTTGGATCTGACTCAGGTGCTTTCATCTCGGTAAGTAGTGATTATTTCACACGACACTCATCAGTGTTGTGTTTGGGACTATTATGGAGCTCACACCATTTTCCAGTGTCTTTCTTTGTCTTCTAGTTACCCTTCTTCGCCTGTGGCTTAGGCTGGTTGTTCGAGGGTTGGATATCTTTGCTATGTAATTTGTTTTGCGAACTAGGGTTTCCCTTACCCTGCTTCTAGTTTGTCGAACCAAACTCCCGCTTGTTCTTTTGCTTAAATTTTTGCTCGATTTTCACAGCATACCGGTAGGCGACACCCAATGACAAGATGTCCAGGAATTCCATATCGATACAGATGTACCGATGCAAGCCACTGCAATATTTCAGAACCAGGTGTCGCTCGAAGTCTTTGATGCCAAGCTTCGTGCACAAGGTATGGAAGTTGTTCGTGTACTCTGTCACTGCTTAGTCCCTTTCTTGTCGCAGAGTTGCCCATTTTGTGTATTGGTCGTCATAGTTCCCCACAGGGAAGTATTGCTCCTTGAGGGCATCAACAAAGGATGCCCATGTGGGTTATGTCCCAAACAAAGTGGGTTCATTACCCTCGTTTTCCTCTTTCTATTTGCAGAGGGTTTCCCACCAATCCTTGACATGGGGGACCGTCTTAAGAAGTGAAAATGTAATCTTTTCTCTTTTGGAAAAGTTATGGACCGAGAAGTAACCCTCGAGCTGATTCAACCATTTTTCCAAAGCATATGCATCTATTTGTCCTTCAAATAAGGGAATATCAAAATTAACTTGTACCTTGAAAGGGGTCGGTCCTCCAAACTAATTGTTGGTCGAGGATCCTTCCGTGGCGGTCGGCAACCGTCGAAGAATTTGTGCAAAATTGTCCATCATCGCGTTCCCATTGTCGCGTGAGATCCTCCTCGAGCAACATCTTGATAGGATATCCTACTCCGTCATCTCATTTTTCCTCCGCCATGGGCGGTTGTTTGCGTCGGAGAGGGGTTTCGCTCTTGAGCTGAACTAATTCGAGACCCAACTCCTTATATCCCGACCTCATCGGTGACATACATGAAAAAATGACAAAAGAGCAGTCTACTCTGATACCACTGATCCGGATTTATGCAGGAACAGAATGTAAGAAGAAAATAACAGAGTGTGCACAATAGTATTGTAGAGAACACAGTGATACAGTAAACACACACTTCTATTAATTAATGAAATAGAGAAACTGTAAAATTGTTGAACAATACATAGCTAGAATGGTGGTAGCATATCCCTGATAAGAGATGTGGTGGATACGCTCATCCATGACCAAGCTCATTCCAAAAAGAGGTCGAAGGGCCTTATTTATCAAAAGCAGGAAGGTAGAAACCAAAAACCTAACCCTAGAAGATGAAACGCCAAAAGTCAAGTGGGCCCTGTTTGGGTAAGTTGGTCCATCAACTTCCCGGAGTCATAACTATTGCATACGATCTTCGTTTAGGGCGCACGATAGCTCATTGGAAAGATATATCCGAGGCCTACAACGCTCAATAAAAAATAGAATTGTAGATGCTATTTTGCGAGAGCAACATACCCAAAAAAAACATCGTTTAGGGCCTCAAAATAGCCCCAGAAGTTCAAGACCCGAAAAAAACTGCTAAAAATAGTAAATTACCAGAAATGCCAGAACACTGTTTTGAGCCAAATGGAAAGGTGGGTGGCCACCGATACCCATATAGATCAGGGCAGTTGTGTGTTATCATGAGAATCACCCATGACGTTATTTTGTGGAAGCTATGAGATTCACATTTTGAGATTTTGGTCCTTGGACAGAAACTTTTTGTAAAAAACTTTTGATCGTTATATACATATATACGGCTTCTACCGGCTTATCTTGTGTTGTGTGATACATGTGATGTGATTGGTTTATAAATGGCCCAAATGTCTGTCTAATACATAGTTATCTAATGCATCAGTCAATGTATTTAGACATCTAGGAATGTGATGATACTCAATATAATCAAAATAATGTTCCAAGAGGCAAATTCGTAAATATACCCGTAATAAAGTGGGACTTTGTATAGCATAGACATTACTTAGTTGTAGTACTACTAGCTGTGAATCGAGTCGGACAACCAAGTGGCAGATACTGAGCGAAATAGCATCAATCAAAAATTCGATAACGATGCTATACTCTGCAATATTGTTGGTCGCACGGCCGAGACACACACCTCATATAATGATAAGTTCATTTGTAGGGGCGTAAATTTCCCAAGCAGCAGAAGCAAGGTTCTAAGTACTACAGCTAGCGCCATCAGTGAATCCAATGTGGGGTAGTGAAGACTCTGACATCTGGAAACCAAACACAACATAACATAAGCGATCGAGGGCAGAGACCAGATAATGAAAAATCATACTATAGTAACACACAAGAAGTATGATACAATAAAATACATGTACTTGTGCACAGGTGATCTTAGGCATAGTACTTCTTTAAGTACAACCCATTTCTGGGTTCACTCAAAGGGATACCGTCGTAGTCCACTAACTCGTAAGCTCCTTTCTCCAAAACTCATCTAACGATATAAGGACCTCACCACATAGCTTTGAATTTTCCTGCTCCTAGCATATCCTGATCTTGTTCGTAAAGGAGAACCAGATCACCTTCGGAGAAAATGTGAGGCTTGACATGTTTTCTATATTGGGATTTGACGCGTTTCTTCTGGGATTCTATGACTAGGGTAGTGTCGCGACGAGTTTCATCTAATCGCATGAGATACAATAGACGTTCTTCATTGGAAGAAGTGTTTGGGAGGAGTTTGATGGCTAGTTTTAGGGAGGGTATCTCACATTCAATCGGCAGGATGGCTTCTAGATCATAGACTAATCGAAATGGTGTAAACCCAATAGAAGACTTAACAGATGTTCGGTAAGCCCCTAATGCTGAAAAAAACATCGTGTGCCAACTCATTTTGTGAATCCCTATCATTCGTCGAAGCATGGTAATGAGGACTTTGTTAATTGCTTCGACTTGGCCATTGGCTTGTGGGTAATAGGGTGTTGAGTTTTCATGGTGAAGACCCAACTTTTCAGTGAGTTCAGACATCATGAAGTTTCTAAAGTGACTACCATGATCAGTGACGATAGCCTGAGGAACACCAAAACGAGCTATGATGTGATTGAATATGAATAATGGTGCGGTCTTTCTGGTGTTGTCAAATGTCGGCATCACCTCGGCCCATTTCGTAAAATAGTTTACGGCTACAATAATGTATCCATGCCCCCCGACCAAGTGAGGGTGACATGTCATGAAATCGATACCCCATTTCGCAAAAGGACCAACGGAGACCACAGGGTGAAGAGGAGCAGGATGTGTCCGTATTTAATGGTTGTAGGTCTGGCAAGCGTGGCATTTTTGGACGACAATTATACAATCGTTAAATAAAGAAGGCCAAAAATACCCTACTTGCAAGATCTTCTGGGCAGTAGCATACCCAGACATATGACCACCACAGGCTCTAGAATGGATGTCATTTAGGGATTTCTCGGCTTCGTCAAATGTGAGGCAGCGTCGAAAAACTGAGTCAATCCCACGACGATAAAGAGTATCACCGAGGATAATATACTGATGGGCTTGGTAGCGTATTCGACGGTGGTCAGTACTAGACAAATTGGGCCTGAAAGTCTGGGTTTGGAGATATATGATGATATCTCTGTACCAAATATTATCGGAATTAATTAGGAAAAGGGATTCATCAGGTAATGAATCGGCTGCTACATTTTCCGTCTCAGAGTAGGGAAAGTCGCATATCAACTCGGAAAACACTAAGGATTTCTTGGACTTAACGTGTTCGAATTCTAAGTCAAACTCCTGGAGTATCACGATCCATTTGGAGTATTTTCCCCCTAGCAATTGACGTGTGAGAATGTGTTGCATAGGGTTGCAGTTATAAATTACCATAGTCTTGCGAGAGAGGATATAGTGTCGGAAACATTGAACTACTTGGACAGCTGCCAAGGCCAGTTTTTCAACATGTAAATACTTGGTTTCGGTAGGCATAAGACTTTGAATCAAGTAATAGATGACATGTTCGTCATGAGAATCATCCTCCTGGACAAGAACCATAGCGATGGTGTAATCCGAGGCTGCGAGGTAGAGGAAATAATCGCGGTTGTAATCAGGTGGGAAGAGAAGTGGGGTACATGACAAAGACAGTTTCAAAACTTCAAAAGATTTTTTGGTAGTGGTATCCCATACGAACTCAGAGCCCTTTTTGAGTAGTCACGTAAATCCAAGAGTTAGCTCAGCATACTTCGGGATGAAATGACGAAGAAAGTTTACCTGCCCTTGCAAACTTTGTAACTGGTGAAGCGAAGAAGGAAGAGGGAGATTGAGAATCGCCTTTACCTTCAAAGGATCTATCTGAATCCCTTGACGTGAAAAAATAAATCCTAGAAGTCGGTCGGATTTTACGCAGAAAACACATTTGTGAGGATTCAAGCGTATATGGTAAAACCGACATCGAAGGAAAATGGCTCGGAGGTGTATTGGATGATCTACACGGTGCATGGAATGAGTGGGTAAGTCATCTAGATATGGCTGCACGATGTGCTTGATATCATGGAAGGAATAAGACATAGTGCACCAAAAAGTTGTGCCAACGTTTTTTAGACCAAAAGGAAGTTTCTGATAGGAAAAAGTTCCCCAAGGACAAATAAAAGCAGTTTTGTGTTGGTCCATGGGAACGATATTGATTTGATTATATCTGGAGAAACCATCCATCAAAGAGAAGATTTCACTTCCAGCACAATCGTCGACGATCTGGTCGACGAAGGGGGTAGGAAAGTTGTCTTTAGGACATGCTTTATTAATATCCCTATAATCAATGCACACGCAGATTATGCCTTGTTTCTTGTCGATTGGAACAAGATTGGAAACCCAGTCAGTGAGAGCCACCGGGTAAATAAATCCGACTTTGAGAAGTTTCTCGACTTCAAGCTTGATAGTGGCCGCTTTATGTGGGTGGACTGGACGAAGGCATTGCCGGATGGGTTTAGCATCTGGGTATGTCTTAATCTCATGTATCACAATGTCAGGGTCAATACCCAGCATTTCTTCATAGCTCCAGGCGAAGACATCATGAAATTCTTTGAAAGGTGACTTGTAGGTGACAATTTCATCAGGGGAACACGAAGCTCCGATATGCACATTTTCGACAATTCTACGTTTTATGGATATGTTGAGGGGGATGGTGGGTGAGATATTACTTAAGTTCCCTTTGGAAAACACATCGTGTGTAGACTCGGGAATGGTAGAAATGACGACAATGGTCGATGGGGTCGAGATTCGTTGGTAGCTCTCGATGGTGTGTTTTTCCAGGAAGAGGATGGAACGATGATGTCCATCATCCCAGGGGGTGTCTTCCATAACAGACATAATCATCTCGTCCATGGGAAAAATGACGTGGAAAGGATCTGGAGATAAATCACCAAGAGAGGGGGTAGAAGGGGTTGCCAATTGAATGGCCTGATAGGCAGATTCGATCGGACTCAAAGGCATTTTTTCGTCGTAACAAAGATGATCACCATGTTTGGGTACCATCCATGGGTCGTGAGACGCAGGGGTTCTTTGAATAGAGGTGGAGATCATGTTGATCGAGGCAACAGATGGATGTGGAACATTGGGTGGTGGGATGGGGAAGTTACCCATTAACTAGGATTCTTTAAGAAGACCCACACCGACGTTCTCATATCCGGGGGGGGGTTTGGCAATGAACAGTATGTTGTTGATATGCGCATCCGAGTTAAAGAAGGCTAATTGGTCGACGATAATTACCTTTCCTTGATGTGGAAAACACACGACACAGAAAAGGGTCAACACAACTACGTGCATGGAATCAATCCATCTACGGCCAAGTAGAAGGTTGTAATCGAGAGGAGCGTCAAAGACTTCCACTTCAACTTGGACCATTTTTCCTTCTAACGTAATCAGCAATGAAGGGAGGACACCGTAAGGATTAAAACCAGAGCCATTAAAGGCTTTGAGTGTGTTGTGGGATTCAGTCAAAGGAGGAGAGTCGATGGCTTTCCAGTAGGTAATAGACATGACACATGTCGAGGCACCCTCATCGACAACTATTCTACAAATGTTTTTGTCGGAGACANAGGGTCAATTCCACCGATAGCTATCAACAGTGCCTTCCGTTGTATAGGGAAACTTTGAAGTACTTTGAGGGATGACATCATGGATGGTGCTTAGGCCAGATCTTCAACAATATTGTAGTTTTGGGCAGCATGAGCATGAGGATTGAAAGTTGATTTATGAATGACGCCCTTTGGAGGAGGGAGAAGAATTGTGTCAAGGCTTGGTCGTTCGATATGAAGAGGACCATTGGTAGGTGGAGTTGTGGGAGATGGTTGGACCAATGAAGGAGGTATAGCATCAACCTTCTCTTTGGAGGAAGAATAATCTTTGGCTTGAGTGGTAAGTGTGATGTCATTTTTCTTTGAATCTTCTGTACACATTAAGACATAGGATGTATTAGAGGGGGAAGGTTGGTCATGAATGACCAATTGGGCCTGTTGTTGAGAAGGGAAGGGTTGTGACAATATGGCTGAAGTGGGTGATTTCGTGGTCCCTTGAAGGAACTTAGTAACCTCGGCTCATCATGGACAATCCTTAGTGTAGTGATCATCACCATAGATAAGACAAGGGTATCGGGGTTTGCGCTTATCCCTATCGTCAATAGGTGGTGTTTTGTTTCTTTCTGCTTGCGAATTATTTTTGTCCTCCTTATTCTTACCCTTTCCCTTTCTGGATTTGTTTTTACTGACGGGGGTAGATTGAACAGCATTTACCTCAAAAGTCTTACCGGTGGGAGGGGTAGGAGACAGAGCATTTTTAACATTAGAATAAATG
Organism: Picea sitchensis; assembly: GCA_010110895.2. Classification (NCBI taxonomy): domain Eukaryota; kingdom Viridiplantae; phylum Streptophyta; class Pinopsida; order Pinales; family Pinaceae; genus Picea; species Picea sitchensis. Next base: position 47,610 of record SNQJ01S0070978.1, read on the forward strand.
GGTTTGGGGTTGTTGCTAGAGGTTTGAACAGAATGAGGTTGGTCATGGAAAGTGCCAATCACACCATCAGCTGCATGAGAAGTAGCAGGAGTAGTTGAAGTGGCGGAAGTAGAAGGACAAGGCGCATCAGAGAGTAAGTCATAAAGAGTACCCGTTTGTGAGTAAACGAGGTCAAGGTATTGAGCACGACTAATGGCCTGTTCTTCCATGACAACTCCACCCATGGAAATGTCACGACTGATGTCATTCACAAATGATTTTTTGAACCACTCTACCAACAATTGATCTAGAAGTTCGAGTTTGATGAGACGTCTTCTCCATCGTCACTCATGAATGTGATCAGAGATATGAGTAGCTTTGGTTTGTTTGAAAGAACTCAAAATCTCGGTCCCTGTTTCATAGTGGATTGGTAACTGATAGTGGGTGAGGAAAGACATAGCGAGGGTGTTGAAGTTGGCAAAGAAACCTCATGGTAATTATATATACCACTTTGCGGTAGAACCTGTGAGGGTTTGCTGAAAAAGGCGTAAAAGAATAGAGTCATCCATCAAGGAGTTGGATGAGCACCAAAGGTGAAAATTCATAACATGATTGTTCACATCCTCTCTCGGTTTGCCATCGAATTTAGGGATGTCATATGATCATTTGGTCAGTATGGTGGGCCATTGGGGAGAGTGACGGATCAGATCATTTAAAATCCTCGACAGATCCGGGAGGTCCAAGGTGGCTAAGAAAGGTAACTATCTATTCACATGTGGGTACTGGTGACTTTGGGGAGGGAGTCCCGTCGGCAAACCAATGGGACCATAAGCAGTCTGCATATAACGAGAGGATCCTGGAAAATTTAGTTGTTGGTGTGGAGGCAAGTAACTCATAGGGTTGTACCCTTGAATGGGGGCGTGGGGTTGAGCATTCGAGCCCCAAATAGGATTAGATGTACCGGGATAGGGTTGGCCTATACTAGGGGGTATAATGGAGCTAGCCTGAGGTTGTTTCCCCCCAGTTGGGTGGGGGTTATGTTGCATAAGATGATTCCAATACTGGGCCAACGATAGAGGTATGTTTTTTCCATAGGGTGGGGTTGGTGGGGGTTTCCCTCCAATCGGGTGTTGTGTCCCAATTGGGATTTGTCCTGCAAGGGGGGTTGAGTTGGGCCTCCTTGGTGAAATTGTCCACCAACAAGAATATGGTAATTTGGTGTGAATGACGGAATGGTGCCACTAGGATCAATGCCTCCGATAGAGGATGGAAGAGGTCCTCTGAAAGGGGTGGAGGAAAATTTGGAATGAAACCAGGAGGATGGTGCCCAGAAGGAGTGGGACCACCAAGAGTTCTGGATGTGATTTGTGTAGGAGCGAGGATAGAGGCATTCGATGCATGGTATCCAGGTGGAAGTGTCGGGGTGACTCTAGGAAAAAGTAGTGTGCCAATGGGAGATTGGTTATCCATGGTAATCTCGGTGTGAGGACTCGTAGTATCTGTGTAATGGACCATTTGTAAAGGGAGAGTCAAGATGTGGTCAGCTCGTGGAGCTTCTGTACTAGGAAAATAATAAGCAGTAGTAAAAGGTATTGCATCTGGATCATATTTTTTAAGTGGCTCAGGTGAGACAGATATCAACGCCTTCTCCTGAGCCAAAGAGATCTCGTCTAAAAACGTCAGTAGTCCAAAAACTATCTTGACCCTCGGGTCCTAGGAAAGGTCTAGTCGGTGATCCAGAAGACTGAACAACCAAGTCTCTGGAATAATTCACTTGCACAATGCGTCTCTCGGAGTCGAGATGAAGTCGAAATTCCTCTCGAGAATTGGTAATTCAGAACCATTCTAGAGAGTCAGTTCTTTCCACTTGTGGAGTGGCAATGTCTTGGACTTGACTCTGTTGAGGAGAGCCCTCTGGTGAGTTGGTAGGAAAGGGTTGAGAACATTCCAGATTTTCTAGGGGTAATCCTTGCATTCTATGTGAATGACGTGGAGGGTCAATTGTGATCAAGTTAAAAACTTACGAAGGAAATTCTATGGTCAACTTGGGTAAACAAACAACATGTGCTAGTAAAAATCTAGGAAGAAAAACCAAGAAAACAAGACCTTCTAATTCTGAAGTCACTAGTTGGTGATGAAATCCAACGTCGTAATGACGAGAGAAGAAGGGGTTGGGCTAGGGTGGAAAATTTACGTTGACAACCTGCTTAATGGACTTACACCCTGGTGCAAGCTCCCACACATAATCGTGGGTATACCCTCCAAGGAGCCCGAGTGAGTTTGGCCAATGTCGATTCCAGGTACTGTGAAGACTTTCCCCTTCACAGTCACCTTCTGTAAGACCTTAAGAAGATAGGCCACTAAGGTTATCACCAACAACAATAAAGCCTGGGGGAACAGTCGACAGTCCAATCCACACGCAAGGGCAGGGTATCTAGCCCAAAATCAACTTAAGAGGCTTGCACTTATCATTGTGGGTATACCTTCAAGTGACCCCCGTAATACGTGCAATCTCTACATCGATATCAACAAAGTAGGGTGTAACTCTGTCAATCTCAATGCGACCTCGATTTTGACCCTTGTGTGAGAAGGGCTTCCTAGGACAAAATGCTGCAAATGGAATTTGACACTCCTTACCACAAGATGCTATTGTGTGTTTTGTGCTTTGGAGAGTGTATCTCACTGCCTATTCCAAAGCTCTAGCCTAGCTAATGTTGGTGTAATAGAGTCCTAGAAAAGAGTTACTAGTTAAATTTTTAAAATTGTGCAATATTATTAAAGGTTTTTGTTACTCAAAGGATATGGAAATGAAACCGATGTTGTGTGAGACTCTGACCCAACAATGCATAGATAGGAATGAATGATACCAATTTTTTGTTCGATGAATCCTATTTACAGGAGGGAAAGAGGAGATTTCTGGAACAACTTGAACTACGATATATGATCTTCTTTGAAATGCAATATCAATGAATCATGAACTTTGAAAATTCTTTATTCGTTCTATTTCAACAATTGAATGCCAATATTTTCGAATTAAAAGTTTCTTAAAAAGAAAAATGTTTTTTAATTTTCACTAGAAACCAAACAACACTAGTGGAACTAAGAAAAACTAGCAACTGATGAAAAAGCCATATACAACGAAAAACCCAAACCAATCTTTCAACGAAGACGAAAATATCAAACAGACAAGACTAGTCTCTTCAAATGCATATGGATAACAATTTTCCAAGTAACGAGCAATTGAAAAAGACAATTAATCCCAACTTTTAAACCGATCACTGGCTCCCAACCAAACAAGCACTCAGATTTCAAAACCAAAGATTATATCCTTGTTAAGAAAAGGTCAAGAGGTAACAGTTGAGAAAAATGAACAAGAAGAGATTTCGACTTCCGAAGACTAATCATTCATGAAATTCGAAGTCAAGAAACAATCAATCACTGGCCAAAGAAGTTCTTTTCAGACACACATACAAATCTGGGCATCTGAGGATACAAAAAACCTTAATCCAAAAAATTTGCAAATGGGTTCGTAGGTTGGCATTGGGGTACAGTGAGAGAATGAAGGATTCTCACAGGATGGACACAAGAAGAGTGCGAGAAGTTCGCACTAGACTGAACAACAGGGTGTGAACTCTAGTGGTTCTCGCAGGCTACAGAAGGGTGCAGTGCGAGAAGTCCTGAAACTAAGAAAAATTTGGAAAAAGGACAAAAATTTTGAAGGAACTTCTGGACCCAGGGAGTCTATCAGGGTCTCCTCAAGACTCAGAGATTGATGGAAATGAAAAATGGTAAGTTAAGATAAAATGGCCAAGGAAAAACCACCAAAAATGGGTTGCATCCCCAGTTGAGTTGCCAATTTTGTTATTGGACAAATCAGTAGGTGCGTACACTAACAGATCTCCCTAGATCCACCTAGATCTAGAACAAAATAGGATAGGACACGACTCTTTCCCTAAGTTGTAATCATTGAATGTACTAATAGGAAGGAATAAGTGACATACCTTTATATTGCTTCCTCAGGTCTTTGTTGTTCCCGCTTCACTCTGGTGCTCTCGTGAAGTCAATTCCAAGACAACACAAACCAACCAAAGTGAAGATAGCAAAATATATTCAATGTCAACTTATGCATATGATCAAGGAATTACACAATAAAGTAAGAGTGACTTTATGGGAAAGGGACATGTCGCTGTATCATATTAATTGAAAGTAGAAGATACAACATGACGGCCTTGATGTTGCAAGCTTCCTTTCAATGACCCTTGGTTCCAGCACACACAATTTCTCTGTACTTTCATGAAGAATATCCAATTCCTCTTGATAGACCAAATAGAGTCTTCAAGCTTCTATCCAAGCAGGATTCTTCACACAATTCTTTCACCAATTCTTCATTCAATATTGCTTAACCTTTTCCATGAGAAACCTTTCAATATATATGAGAAGGAGAGATGGTTACATGGATGAGGATGATCCCATCAAATCTAAGAAGTCAGTAGAATGATAGCCATGTGAATGCCAACTCATTTTCTAGAAGATTCCCTTCTAGAACCCTCAAGACCTCTTCTCCTTTCCAAGTTTGAAAACAGGTTTGCACCCAGTGTATGGAGAAGACTGTGAGAATTTCACACCCTAAGTGTGGGTGGCCTACGAGAATGAGGGATTATCGCACCCTAGACCATAGGCATCCTGCAAACTCATCTTAAAAATATGTTTTTTGGAAGAAGACAGGAGTCACTTTTCTCAAGAAAAAATTCCTTGTTGGGAGCCTAAATATATCATTGTTAAGACATCACCAAAGTGACCAAAATCATGTGTAACAGTAAGGTAGGGATTCACCCTTAAAGTTATTTAAATATGGTTTTTACGCAACTGGTCCATGAGCCCAAGAAGGCCAAGTGATGTAACCATGCTCTCATACCAATTTGTAACACACCTGACCCCTGAGTGAATTTCCTAGGGATGGGGCATCAAAATTTCATTCTCCTTAAGTGATCAAATCCTTCATTATGGGTTTCTACCACACTTTTCTCATCCATATTTTTCTAACCAGGGTCTCCATGCTCAAACCCAAGCTCAAAACTGGTGGATATATGTTTACGATGTTCTTCGGGCATTCATTGACTAGGTTGCCACGTGGAACCCATGTGGATCCACCTCACACATGTTATTTCCAAGTTCCTTTCTCCACGGTGGAATACCATCCATCGCCCGATCCCATGGCATGACTTACTCTCTTTCTCCTATATCAGTTGTGGAGGAATTTGACGCTTCGACACTCTAGCACTTCACGCCTCTTTACTATCTACGCATGAGACCACCCGGAGTTCCTAAATTTTGAAGTCCCTTAATATCACCACGTGGCTCCAACCTCCAGGCCAAATTCTCTCTCTATCATACTACATCCCATAACCTCTGGAGTCCCGAAGTCCCGAACTCCTGGAGTCCCAGCCACTTCACCAACCACGTTGTCTAGGCAGACACATATCAGGAACTGACACGTAGGAGGGGACAGGGTGACACGTGTTATGTTCCAGTGGGCCTACAGGGTACATGATGCACATGAATCTGGGTGACACGTGGCATGTCAAGATGGGGTCCATGTCACCCTCGGTGATGTCACTGCACCTCGTCACCCCAGACTGAGAGAATTATACATTCCTCAGATCTCACGGTCGAGATCTAGTCATGTAGACTTATATATCTGCGACTCTGGTTACCTCGGACATTCAACATTTGGGAGTATTGTTATGCAAACTCCTCTCACATCCTAAAGTGACCAATATTCGAATTAAATGGGCTAGTGCCACATGTCCCCAATATATCGATGGCTGGGAAAGTATCAAAAAGATCCCTCAATCTACGGTTCTAGGTCCTTCGCGACTCTGGCCTTTGGGGTTTCGGATCCCAGTTTAGTTGGCGATATAGGTTCACCCAACCTCCTGGGGAACCTCCTATCATCAGTCAATCTTATGGAAAACTGAGTCTCCTGGTTACCTTCAGCCCATATAAGGCTGGTAAGGTCGGTCATACTCTGAAGTCCTAGACTTCCGGAGCTTCGAAGCCAAGGGGACATAACTTTCTTAGGCTTAGCCCAAGGTTCCTGGGTATTGGTCATATGGGTCCTTTCGAACAGATCTCTTCTTCTCATCTTTCAAATGAAGGGACCTCCCCTTTTTAAGGCTTCCTTCTCACTATCCTTCCTGATATTTTACCATAAAATGGTTAAGGAATTGGGTCTGTAATTTCGATTGCATGACAAGGGGTCTAGAAGAGGCATCCTCTTCGAACGGACAGGTTTAGGACATCACAATATCTCCTATATCGCTCATCTTACAAGCTCATGTCCTAGGAAGCCTCCGGAGCTAATATGGGCATACAAAATATTGGTCAAAAGTGTAAGTTTACAAGGAGAAGGAGGCATGTACATATCGTAACCATTCCACACAAAAAACATTTATAAGTACACATATGTATAAATCTAAGCATTCATCCATTATTCCAATTCAACACATAAAACAGGGAAAATACTTACCATAACCAGATAACGTGAAGTGACTGCTGAAAGGGGTGCCCATTTCCACCCAACCATAGGCTCAGTCACTCCTAACGGATTTATGACTAGCCACCCCCGAGATAGACCATGATGCTCTGCGATAAAATCCTTTCTTCTGGTTCAATGATAGTAGTGACGGAGGTTACTCTCCTCCCCCCATAGAATATTGACAAGAGTTTACACGATACCAAGCAAGGAGGACCAACCATGTTTATCAACTTGTATCATAACCCCGCTAGCCATCTCCCTGCGACCAGACACTTATTTCCTAGTTATTTCTTGAACTTCAGAGCTTCTCCTCTCGTCTCTGCACTCTTCACAGGTCTTCCTCCGCCCACCACACCTTCCTTTCTTTCTTCCTTTATCAAGGTTGTGTGTGGATCAAATTCCCAGCTTGTGGTCAGGTCTGGAAACCTTACAGATGGGTACTCTACCCCATCCCCTCATTAACTCTTGAGGAGGTCTTCCCACCTACCAGCCTGACTGTAATTCATTTCTAGGTTAGAGGAATGTTTTGTTCCTCAATAATTAAATCCATTAAGGCACTATTTTGCTGAAGGTTAACGCAACCATTCCTGTTCCCCTTCACCATCTCTTTTCATAGCATTCATGGTCTTTCTTAGTACACCGCCCTTCCAGCAGTCATGCAACACTTACCCATTTTCTAGTAAATAACATAATTTACATTCATTGACCTTTTATACAAAGGTCCATCGAATCAAAAATTCACACATATTGATTTTTCCATAGTCTCTTGGCCATTATAGTTATATTTACAAACTGGGGGAAACATGGTGTTACACTCATGCATCTCATCATCCTCACTATCGTAGTGCACCTCAACAATGTGCACTTTCACTTTACCCCTGCATCTATGATTTGGCTCCCAAGTCTCTTTGTGACTATAGAAAAGTTCCCATCTCTTAATGGGTGTAGGCTCAATCTGTGCTTCCTTCCATCTACTAGTTAGTAGTGATGTATCTACCTCCTTGCCTTCTTTGGATTTGTTTCCCTCTGCTATGTTACTCCAATAATGTATTTCTTCCATCTTTTTGGCCCAATGTGTAACCTCATATTTTCTCCACCTAGGATTTTTTATGGATACTATTGGTCTTCAAATGTCTTATATCCTTTCTAAGTTTATTGACCCAGGTTCATGTCTATTCGGGTTTCCAACAAAGCCTCTAAAACTATTGGCCCTCCTGGTAAACTAGAAGGAAACACAATGCATAGAATGTGTTACGCAGTCTCACCTGAGATAGCTTTAATGGGTGGCTACAATACTCATGTGTTTACAGCCTAGGATTGAGTGCGAGATATGAGAACTAAATATTGAACTACTATTATAACTTGTAAACCCACTATACCGTCATTTGTGAATACACAAGAATTATAGAAACTTATTCATTAACAAAACAATAACTATTGAAAGATGACAAAGATATGCATGCATTCATCACATAACACAAATTTTACCATGTTTCACCCCCTCTTGGGCTACGTCCACAAAGATTTGGCTCTTGGCTCTTTTATATAGTATTTCTGCATCTGCAGCGCTGCACGCGTTACAATTCTTCTCAGTTGGGTAATATCTATATGAGGTGGACTAGATCCTCAGCCTGCGATCTAAAACTCAAAATATACCCTCCCCAATCCTCTCTAGCTCAAGATCTTACAAAATTAGGTCATACAGAAAAAATATTACATATCACAACAAATCATAGATAACTAGCTAAACTCGATAATACTCCGAACCGCTCCCATATGATACCTAAGTATCGATATTGTTATAACCCTAAAATGCACCATACAGGTTTACCTGGCATCAGGCCAACTCATGCCTCTTCCTAGCCAAAGCCATGCTGAGTATTTCCTCAAAAACCACTCAAAACAAACAACCCATGCCCTAACTTCTCACTGGGCGCGGGCATCCGCTTGCTGTCCTCTTACTGCACGTGGGTATCCGCGGGCTAGCCTAAAACAGCCCGCGAGTACCTAACAATGCAAAAAATCAGGGAAGTTTCCGCCGAGACTCGGGGCTTTTTG
>SNQJ01S0070979.1:30582-45284 GCA_010110895.2 Picea sitchensis
CAAATAATGGTGAAAAAATTTCCAGACTTTTTTTTTTTTACACCTGTGGAGTTATACTCTGGTTTGAAGAATACGGCAGAGAGGAAATGCCTAAATGCTTAACCAGAAAGAAATGTGTATTTACTTGGCAACCTCAACACAGTTGCGCAACAATAGATCTTGTCTATTTTAATTTGTTTATGTTTTTGTCCCCAAGGGTTAGGTATTCAAGGGTTCTACTAACAAGGGTTTTCCCCGTGCTATACCTCTCTGATATACATGCGGGGTCCAATAGTAGTACTCGACCAATATCTCAGGGCACTAATTAAGGCAGATAGACCATACCCTTAGTTGTACTACCCGACTACCCAGGTACTAGAGAGTATCTTCCCGAGTGTTGTTCTCGGTGACACTATAGCAGTCAGGCGACCGATCAGTTTATCTAAAGAGGGCTTAAGGTAATCTAGGGCAATCTTCACACAGGTGTTGTCTGATGCGCTATCACTTGAAGGGGTACCAATAGGGGTTACAATGGTAGCCAACATATGTTTGCTTAAGTACCACTTGTATTTCCTGCGTGTATGAATCCCTCACCCGTGGGTTTATGCGCGTAACGATAGATCTCTGTGGCTTAAAGATACCAGAATACGTCTCTACCCTGAAAAAAATTTAACCCTGACTTTATGCCAAGGAAAGTGCTATGATACCACTTGTAATATACTATATATAAAAAGTATGCAGAATAGAAATAAAATGCTAGTAATGGTAGAATAACAACAATATATCCAGAACAATCACCACAATAGCACTAAAATGATATAAGAATAGCAACAAAAATAACACTTTGATACTGAAAGAAATGTTCACGGGCCTCTTCAAGGGGGCAACCTCTAGTTTAGGAGCGCTCTATTACAATAATATCCAAGCTAGGGTTCTCATACCCTTGACTCCTATTTATACTAAATATGTCTATGAAAAGAAGCATCTAGAGGAAGATCCTTCTAGAAGTGGAAGCTTCTATTAGGTATTCTTACATCTGACTTATTCTATTTTATTTCAAGGCCTTATTAATATTGACTGTTATTACATCCGAATATATTGTTCTACATATGTGCAGGTTAGGACCCTAACAGTTTCTTTACCAGAATGGAGAACCGTACGACCTAGTTTTACCCCAATTCATTCATGGTTCCCTAAGTTCGAGTCACACCTCTGAGTCATCTTTGCCACGATGGCATTGTACAGAGAAATCAATCGGCTTCGAAGGATTTTTGTAGAAGGATATCAACGAAAACATTCATAGCACATCATCAATCCTCGATCCACCCACTGAGAGAGAGACACGATGGGATGTTTTAGTGTTAGGTACGATCAGATTTTTGGGCATTTAAAGGGCTAATTAATACCAAATCTCGCATTGGGCTAATTAATACCAAATCTTGCATTAGTTTCTACCTTGTGTGCCAATCACAACAACCATTTAAAATCCCCGATAGACCACATCACCCTCTGTGGCTCCATCGTCAAGCCACGATGAATTTAAGTTGTAGAGATTCGACAATGAATTTGTTTAAATTTCACTCATCACCCGAATTGAATGGATGATGTGACACTGTAAGTTCTTCCATGGTTTAAATTCTCTTGAGCTGTTGTAAATGAAATCATTCTACGCACAAGGAACTCAGAGCATACAAAGAAGAAATATGAGTAATTCGAGAGCTGCAGAGATCCTGTGAGTATCAAATAACCAGTTTTAGTAAGCTTTAGAGGAATATATCCAAGTCTATGGATTTTACATGGTTACATTTCCTATATTTTATCAGGTTTTTTTCCTCACACAGTCTCTGAAGGTTTATTTCAATTACATGAACAATGCCTCCAAGAAATCCAACCACTAGACAATCGGTGAGGGCGTCGAAGTTGAAGGAGCAAGAGGTAGGCAAAGCTTCCTCTCCAGGGGTCACAAAATAGTTGGAATACACTCCAAGACTGGAACCTATCATCACAAAAACAAATAAGTAGGTCTTCATCCATCCTCTGGCCTTTGGAGACACAGTGGCAAGCACAAGATCCAATATGAGACTCCCACATTGGGGAGAAATCTTCAAAAAGATTAGTCAAGAGGAATTCCTGAAATTTCTCCCACACAGTGACCCAGATGTGAGAGTGCTCGATGAGGAGGTGTTTCCGAATATCCAAAGGTCATACTTGCACATAGTAGAAAACATAACCCCTGTGTTTCCCTGTATAGAACTTCTGAAATGGCTCATTGACCACACATACACGTAGAAGTGTTTAATCAACGATGATAATGGTGGGTGTGTAGGGGTCTTCCTTTCGGTAGAGGTTCAAAAATATTACAAACTCTGAGACCCCGAGGAGAGGATGAATTCATATTTCTTCATGAATTTATACAAGCGCCACAACATTAGCTGAGTGATGGCTTCATGGTGGATGGAAGACAATAAATACACCAACCGGAGCACTGGCTGGTACCAGACGACCAAATTAATGGAGACATACATTTACTTGATGGCTCTCATTTGTCGATTGTATGGAGAGAAGGACTGTTCCATATTTTCATAGGCATGGATGCCCTTAGCTTACACAGTGGAAATATCTGGGAATGGCTTCAGCTGGGGAGCCATCATTTCTAAGAAACTGAGCATCTGCATACAATGGGCTCAAACACCAAAGGAAGGAGAGACACCAGTATTCTACATGGATTCATATTTACTTGATGTCATGTGTGCCAGAAAGATTTTTGTTGGCATGAATCTAAGTTGGCATGTCGCAGAGCTCTCAATCCACGTTTACTTCAACATCCTCTGGGAGAACATGTACAAGAAGTCTTAATCCCTCATCTGTGATGAATTTATCACGCGTATTTATTTCATTCTTTTTAAGAAAGAATGTATGAGACTATCGACTACGGCCATGAAGATGATTTCCAAAGTAGGCCACTGGTACTTAGATTCATGTGACACCTACATCAAGGTGTTTGGGGCCACCAAAGCACTACACCTCCTACCAGTTCATGTCCCAGACCAATTTATAGTAGGATAAATATGCTACCAAACCATCCTACAAGGCTACAACACCACCCTAGTCAAGGACAAGAAGGGGGGGGTTCATTCCCTGTGGTTTCCATGTAGGTTTCTACTTGGTTAAAGACAATATCAAGCCAAACAAGAAGGGACGAGCCATCTTGAGTTTAGGTTCCAGACAGGTCGGTTCCATAGGCATGATCCAAAGGGCTTGGTCTTGCAACATGCTTCACAAGTGTCATCATGCTAGTCATATGCCCACGACAAATTTGAAGATGAAGTCTTCACAGAAGATACCCAAGACTGGGACGAGGTGGTGGCAAGGATGTTCGACCCCAAAATGACCAGGTTTAGGGCCATGAGCCTGGATGAACAAGCAACAAACATAGACAAATTAGCTCAAGAGGCCTTCATAGCCAAGGAAGAAATGACAGCAACAGAAGCAACAGAGGTTCCCTTGGTAGCCCCAGTGCAAAACAAAAGGTTTCCCTGTGAATTAGGATGCACATGAGAGGGGGTTGCTCATGATAGAAATGGTGCAACAAATAATTGATTAGCTGCAAGATGACCCAGACCTCATAGGAATGACAGGGTCCCATACCAACAACCCATATGGAGGGCAGACAAGCCCAATCAGCCCTGAACTAATAAACATTAATGAATTCATTAGGTTAGACAACCCTAAAATCACAATGCCACAAGTCGGATCACCGGGGGGTGTTTCAGCTCAGTCGGAGACAGTCAGAACATTAGGGAGAGAAAGTGCACCAAACCCACTTATGAAATTGATAAACATCTATGATGATGAAGAGAACCCGGAGGTATCCCTGGTGACCCCTATACAGATCATAGAGGAACAGGAGCCAGAGAAGGAATCTTTCCCAACTCCCGACGCTCAAATTCGCTTTCCACAGAATGAACAAGAGGTCAAAAGTGTCTTGGACACTAAGATTCCCGATGCATCGGAGACCCAAGCGGATAGTCCAAAGGATGAGCCAGGGTCGAGCGAGCAAAAGGAAGAAGCTCCACATCAGGAAATCGGCGTCTTAACGACTGATGATCAAGTAAGTACCGAGCCTACCCCTAATGCCTCAATTTCAATTGGTAATCAACTTCCCTAAACCAGACTTTTGGAACACAGGAAGGAAGTTCAAGAACTCGGTCTTTAACAAATATATACCATCGTGAGTCTGGGAAATACGCTCACCTGGGGAGATCAGTAAAACCCTGAATCCGTGGATGAAGTTTTTGACATACATGTCATCTCTTACGACCAGAAAAGAAAATATATCATGCATAGAACCACCAAGAAGAGGAGGATCACTCTATATCGCTCCATCCTCATCACCATGGAGGAAGATTTGATAAATATAGAGCATGCCAAAACATCCGAAATTATTAGTGCAGGGATGGAAATCACATTTGCCACCCTGGACAGAGCTAAAAGGGATGAAGAGGAGCTGGCCACTTCTCTGAAGGAATTGGAACATATGAACCATACGGTGAAGTATTACCAGGACACCACACATGCTGTGGTGTTCCCGAGGAGAGAATTTGAGGAGGCCTATAGAAAATTTACCAATGATCAGCACCTATTCATTGCAAGGATAGTTGAGCTTCAAGAAGACACCCTCATGGCACTAGTGACATGAAAGGATATGGAGAGGTGGTACATGAAAGCACACCAAGCCGTGGAAAGGATAGACTATATCAGCGCAGTGCAAAAAGGCCAAGACATTGAAGAGCACGACATCCGGGTTCTAAATGAAGGAAGCATCGACTGCATAAGGAAATTGATCGAATATTGGGTAAGAATGGCTCAGGAACCTCATCAGGAAATTCAAGAGAAATGGGTCAAGTGCATAAAAGGTTGGACCAATATCAACCAAGCAATGAGAGACATTCGCCTCCTCGAATTCGACACACCCAATGACTTTGTTGACTTGCACGACATAGTCAAGTCACATGCCAAACAAGACTCAATCTGAGCTACGAAAATATCAAAGGTGGCATACATGGTGCCAAGACAGGTGTGATAGTTCATGGAGCACCCGATCAAATCTTGAGCCATGTTACAGCAGTTAAGTGCCAGAATAGTCAAGTATTGAGCATGGGCAATAAAGATAAGAGAGATCCTTTCGGCCCCAATGGAACAACATAGATTTTCATATGCTAACAGATGTGAGGATATCTTCATCAAGTGGTCAGAGTATGAGAGGAGTCATCCTCTCAAGTGAGATCTTTTGATGACTCTTTGAAGACTGATAGAAGAAAGCGCCATGTGGCGAGTTTTGTTTTACTTAGCTACACTTTAATAGTTATTTTTAGTTAATAGTATGTTATAAATAAGAGGATTGACATGTTAGCAAGGGTCGATGGTTGTTGCAAAGACCCTCATTTTTGGATTTTGTAAAGAACTATTTCGGAGATGCCTTAATTGAGAAGTCATGTTTAGGACCAGAGACAAGTTTGTGTTTTTCATTAAAAGTGTGCATGATTGGATGTGGAGAAGAATTATTTCCGATTTCATCTCATGAATGGATGTTGTAACGAGTAAGAGCTTCTAAATCTATTGATAAGTTATCTGATTCAATGTTTTACAATTCTTGTCTTTAACAATGAAAAATCAATCATTGTGTTATTATGTGATTGATGATTAGAGTTAAGGGAATTATTTTTCTTGCCATCGTTTATCGCATGCATGTTTTCTTTTGATAAATTGTATCTCAGTCAGTAATTGGAATATGAACATGGTTAAAGTATTAGTACTAGGCCTATGGTAGAGAACCATTGTCTGCATGCTAGAATGAAAGGGTTATCCCAATCTCAGCCCCTTCTCCAATAGTTAAGCTTGTTCCCACTTTGTTACCTAGTTGGTTTTTACCGACTTTTATCTTATATCGGTCCCACCTAAGAGAAAATACAAAAAGAGAATGTCTGAACTAAAGGAGAAGCCTTCACAAGAAAATGTAAAGCCGATAGATTAATTGGCCGGATCGCAAGATCTGGAGAACCATTCCACCCTTAAATGATGTAGAGTCTAATTGGGCCTTGGTGGCAGGTTTGGTTCCTACTGTTGAGTTAAATGGATTTAAGACCCCTCAACAGGATGTTACAATGATTTTGGATAATCAATGTTTTGGAATGAGCAGCAAGGAGAGAGAATAAATGAGAGAGCAGAAAGGAGAGTTGGGAAGCTGGAACATCCATGGTGGGAGAATTCTAGAGCATGATGGAGCATATATGGAGTGTTTTGGGGATGAATATTGAAGATCCAGGTTGTCAAGTCTGAAAAATGAACTCATGTGTGAGTTGCACTATAACAATAAGTGTGTGTTGTTGTTTGTTGGTAGTTTTTCCTAGAAATAAGTTACCTTGAGTTCCCAGGAGAGATATTCTTGGTTACCTATGCTAGAGAGACCCTAATAAATGAATGGGGTTCCCAAGGGACTAAGATCAGTGAAGGGGTACATTTATTGGGTTGGGCAAGTTGAAAGGAAGAGATTTGGTGGAAAATTGGGATAGATGAAGGAGAATACCAATGGGTTGTGGGATTTCTAAGCTATGAGAGGAAAGTGAGAGACCACCCTACTCGAGGGTGAATTTCTATTGATATTTGGAATAACAAGTCTATGGTTGGGTGGAACGTTCATCCCAAGTAGTTGGTTGCACAACTATTTATAAGATAAGTGTTTTATCTTGTTTATGTTTGCATTATGAGTTTATCTGTTGTGTATTAACTATGTAACTGAGAATGATTTATATGTTGTTGGGATCTAGTTTATTAGTTTCATTTCATGTCTATTTCAACATGTTTTATGACGCATCTCTGCACTCCTCGGAGCACGCTCTGCTTCTTCAGGACCTTCTTCCACTCACGGCCCGAAGAACTCCAAGGTTCTTCATATTCCCTATCGGGAATCTCCCTTACCCACATTAACTCTCCAACTGATCTCCCTTAATGATAAGGAAATCGGACTTCGCGATTTCGCAAGTCTTGTGGTCACGCTCCTCGTGCTTCACAATAACCCGAAACTCGATGGGTAAATGTCGACGCCTCCAATTCCTTTTGGGAACCCCTCCGTCGGGATTTCAGCACTTTTGATGTCAACGCAAGCTTGCCTCGCTGATCCCCGACTCCCGATATGCCAATACACCAATGTGATACGACACCTGTCCTCCACTGTGGCCCACACTCCTGTGGAAAATCGGGAAATCGGGATTTCCGTTGCACTAGTTCACGAAACTTTCCAAGTATCGAACCCCAATATGCCGATCCCCGATGCACGTGAGAGCTTACTCCTCCATGTCACCACTTTCTCGTCGCCCTATCGGGTATCGCGAGATCGCGATTTCTGATGCAATCATTTCTTCACTTCTGAAATTCACGATGAGTTGAACCCCGACTCCTTTGGATCCTCTGACACGTGTCCTGCCCTGAGATCAACGGCTAGGATTTCCTTCGGGTTTTCGAAACCCACAAGGTCTCGATTCTCTTGCTTATCAAAATCTCGATAGCTCTAATATCTCGATGCCTCTTCCGAGACCCTTCCTCTACTCACTAGGACTTAACCCTGGTGCAACTTCTGCCTAACCTGATGGTTGACGGGAATTCACGTCGTTCCTTCGTGAGATCTTGGCCACTACTTCCCCTTCTTGAGGATTTCTTGGTGTGAAACCTCCTGAGCGGCCCTTCAACAGATTTTGAAGGTTCTACTCCTCCTGATCTTGTTCTCAACTTTTCAAGTCCTTCTGAGAACTTCTTGCACGCACTCCTTGCGGCAAATCTTCAACCTTGATTGAGTATTGAAGTTCCTTCGAATCTGCGCGCTCCTGTCGCAGCAATCCTTCACTGTCTTTCTCAGGTTCGCAACCCTGAGACCCTTTACTTGGCCTAAGTGCTCCTTGCATAGAACTATGCCTAACTTCACCTTCAAAACAAATGAGAACAAAAGTTATCTCTAATTGAACCCTTTTGTCAATGCACTCCTTGTGAACACTTCAACTGCACTCCTTGTAGGAAGTCTCTGGCTCAAATAGAGAAACAATTGAAAATCATTTACTCACCCTCTCAGGCTTCTTTTTAACCATGAAATCACATACACAACATATAAAAGCAAATGTATAACTAGAAGCAAATATTCATGAGCATAACATCAATACACAGAGAAATAACACAAACCATGGATTTGAATCAGAGTTCTTCTATTAATTCAAATGTCTGTACATGGGTGTTCTTCATACAATTCTCTGTTTTCTCTCCTCTTCTTCTGAGTGCTAATCTAATGATACAATGATACAATGAGGGTGTCTATATCCGTCTTCCCTCTTGGATTCTAAACTATCAAATCTAGACTTAAATTCCTATCTACCAGCATTAACTACATTAAATGTCGACTATCTATCAAAGGACGAGAGCTATCTGCTCAAGGTCCATTACAATACATAGAGGTGCTCCTATCTTAAATGACTCATTTAAGATCTGTGCAACAGTCCCAAAGCATTTTTCAAAATTTGTGGTGGCTTTTCCAGCTGGTTTCCGCTTGATGTGCTGGCTCGCTTGATGAGTTGGTGATGCTCCTGCATCATACTCCTCGGCTTGAAAACTTTCATGGGCTCCTGTCCATGAGCTCCTGCACAGTTTTTCCATGCTTCTATATTTCTGCTTTGCTCTCCCAGCTGGCATATTCCACTTGATGATTCTTCCACTTGACCAGATACTCATAGTATTCCTTCCTCCTGGTCTTCTTACCCACTCTCTTGTCCAGTATGCACTCCATCTATGGCTTCTGTGAAACTGGCAATTGTTTCATCCACTAGATCACTGGCTTCTCAGTTCCAGTCTCTGCTTCTCCAGCCCTATATGGGTATAAATCTGCGATATTGAATATCAGAGATATCCCGATGTCATCCGACAAATCAATCTCATAAGCATTTTCTCTGAATTTCTTCAGGACCTTGCAGGGCCCTATTTTCTTCATTTTCAACTTATTGTATGTTCCCCTTGGGAACCTTTCCTTCCTCAAATGTGCCAAAACTAGATCACCAACTTCAAACTGAAGTTGTCTCCGATGTTGATCATCTCTGCGCCTATACTCCTGGTTTGATTTCAACAGTCGCTCCTTCACTCTGCTGTGAAGTTCTTTCATTGCTTCAACGAATTCTTCTGCACTAGTGCTGCTAGTCGCATTTTGTTCTGAATCCCTTAATTCAGAAACTCATCTTGGCTGTGTGCCATATACAACCTGAAATGGACTTTTCCCTGTGCTCCGATTCACTGAATCGTTGTATGCAAACTATGCCCGAGGTAATATATTATCCCAACTGTTATGGTGCTCTGTCACTAAACTCCTCAGCAAGTCCCCCAGACTTCTGTTAACCACTTCTGTTTGTCCATCTGTCTGCAGATGATAATCAGAACTAAATGCCAGGTTAGTTCCTAGTTTTTTCCATAAGGTCCTCCAAAAATGCCCTATGAATTTCGTGTCTCTGTCCGAAACTATGCTTTTCGGCAATCCATGAAGTCGAATGACCTCCTTGAAAAACAGATTTGCGATGTGTGTCACATCGCTGGTTTTCTGGCATGGAATGAAGTGAGCCATCTTAGAAAACTTTTCTACCACCACAAATATGGAATCAACACCTCTTTGTGTCCTCAGTAACCCCAATACGAGATCTATGTTGATCGCTTCCCATGGCCTCTCAGGTATGGGGAATGGCTGATAAAAACCTGCATTCTGCTTCCTCCCCTTCGAATGCTGGCAAACTCTGCACCTGTCAACAAACCTTTTGACATCCTCTCTCATTCTCAGCCAAAAGTATGATTTTCTCAGCTTTGCGAATGTTTTTTCATGGCCAAAATATCCTGCTAATCCTCCACTGTTCTTCTCCTTTAACAGGTTCTCCCTCATAGAGAATTTTGGAATGCATAGTTGATTTCCTCTGAACATCAATCCTTCTTGGATCATATAATCTATCCAAGGGATCCTATCTCTGAGAACTATATTCTTAGCTGCTTCATACGCCTCTGCAAAATCCGTATCTCCTGCGTACATGTCCCTGAGATTTTCAAAACCCAATGTTTTGACTCAGAATTCCTGCAGCAACAAACACTTCCTGCTCAAAGCATCAGTCACTTTGTTAGCAATACCTGAAATGTGTTTAATTACAAATGTGAAATTCTGCATATACTCTACCCATTTTGCATGTTTCTGATTCAACTTCTCCTGTTGAGTCACAAACTGCAATGCATGATTATCACTATACAAAACAAATTCTTTCGGGATCAAGTAGTACCTCCACTTCTTCAATGCCTGTATGATAGCATAGAATTCTTTATCATACGTGGAGTACATCAGTTTTTCCTCATCCAGTTTCTCACTAAAATATGCAACTGGTCTATCTTCCTGACTCAAGACCACTCCTATGGCATACCCGCTTGCATCACATTTCACCTGAAATGTTTTCTGAAAATCTGGCAACACCAAAACCAGTTGTTCCGTGATCTTCTGCTTCAACAGATTGAAGCTCTTCTTAGCCTCTGTTGTCCATTGAAAAGACTTATGTCGTTTCTTCACTGTATCCATCATCGCTGCGCTAATTCCACTGAAACTCCTGATGAATTTTCGGTAGAAACTAGCCAAACCATGAAAACTTCTCACCTCGAAAATATTTCTCGGTGATGGCCAATTCTTAATTACCTCCACTTTATTCGGATCCATCTTCAATTCATTCGCCGAAATAATAAAACCCAAGTAAATGAGTTCTGTCTTCATAAATGAGGACTTCTTCATATTAATCAACAACTTCTCCTGTTGTAGCTTCCTCATCACAATGGCCAAATGCTTCAAATGTTTAGCCTCTGATTTACTGTAAATCAGTATGTCATCCAAATAAACAATGAAAAACTTCCCGATGAATTCCTTCAGAACTTCATTCATCAACATCTTAAAGGTACTTGGTGCATTTGTCAAGCAAAATGGCATGACTAACCATTCATACAGTCCTTAGTTGGTTTTGAAGGTTGTCTTCCACTCATCGCCTTCTCTCATGCGAATCTGGTGATATCCGCTTTTCAAATCTATTTTTGAAAAATACTTGGCCCTGCTTAGGCAATCCATCAAATCATCCATTCGCACTAGTGGAAATCGGTACCTGATGGTTATTTTGTTGATCGCTCTTGAGTCGGTACACATTCTCCAACCTCCATCCTTTTTCGGACTGAGCACTGTTGGAACAACACATGGGCTCAAGCTTTCCCTAACTAATCCTTTGTCCAACAACTCCTGGACCTGCCTCTTGACCTATTCATTTTCTCGTGGCGTCAATCTATACGCAGTTTTGTTCGGTAAACTAGCTCCTGGTATGAGATCAATGTGATGACTCACACTTCTCATCGGTGGCAACGAATGAGGTAATGCGTCCACTATGATATCAGCGAACTCTTCCAGCAGTTCCTGAATCTCATTTGGTAAATCATCCACTCTTGTGCTAGTCAGAACAATCCTCGGCTTCCTGACCACAAAGAATTGTGGATCTTCTTTCTTCTCCATATTTGTAAGAAGTTCCTTCCCACTCATGAGAAGTACTGTGTTGCTTACTTCTGGCTTCACCTCCTTATCCTTTATCGGAAGCAACCTGTATGTCTTCCCATTTCTTTCCAGGGTATATGTGTTCATTCTCCCATCATGAACCACATTTCTGTCATATTGCCATGGTCTACCCAGCAATAGATGACATACATCCATGGGAATAACATCACACACGATCTTATCATTGTATCCACCTATTTTGAATTCAACCAAGCATTGTTTAGTAACAGTTACCTGGTGTCCCTTCTATAGACACGAAACTCTGTATGGACTCGGGTGATCAGTCATCTCCAGCTCCAGCTTTTCTACCATCTCGGTTGAAACAAGAATATCCGTGCTACCACTGTCAACAATAACCTTGCATACCTAGTCCTTTGTTTTTCAAGTCGTTCTAAAAAGTATAGTCCTCTGAGCTGAGTCCTCCACCTCCTTTCCGGGTGTTAAGAGAACTTTACGCATCATCAGTGACCTTCTGCCTTCTGTATCTTCTGCCTCAGCATCCCGCTTCTGTGCTTTGGCGATGTGAGCTTCTCCAATGTCCTTCTTCTTCTCTGGACACTCAAATGACCTGTGCCCATTATTTCCACATGTGAAACATGTGATTACTCCCCCTCTACCTCTGCCTCTACCTCTGGTACGAGGAAAAGTATTTCCATCGGCATATCCTCCACT
The DNA here is from genome assembly GCA_010110895.2 of Picea sitchensis. Taxonomy (NCBI): domain Eukaryota; kingdom Viridiplantae; phylum Streptophyta; class Pinopsida; order Pinales; family Pinaceae; genus Picea; species Picea sitchensis. Next base: position 42,872 of record SNQJ01S0070979.1, read on the forward strand.
CTGCTCTGTATGTTGCCCTCTCTGGTCAACATATGGTCCCCTCTGTGAGGTTCCACCTCTTTCTACTTTACCCTGAGGTTTCTTCCATTCCTCCTTGGGCTTCTGGAATTTATCCTGGGAAACTACTTTGCTTCTGGGCTGACTCCTGCCTCGCTCTCGCTGACCCTGCTTACGGCTCAGCTTTTCTTCAACTTTCAGAGCCATCTGATAAGAATCCTCCACAGTCCTAATGGTCACCATACTCAATTCATCCTGAATGTCATATCTCAGACCATTCAGATATCTGGCCACCTTTTCGTCATTGCTCTCCCGATGACCTGCTCTGATGTTCAACCTGTAAAATTCCTCGGTATACTCCTTCACTGTCATCAGCTTCTGTCTCAGGTTCTGCATTCTCCTTAACAAAGTGATTTGATAGTCTCTCAGGATGAACTTCGCCTTCATCTTTGCGATCATTCGATCCCAACTCTTTATCTTATGTTTTCCTTTGCAGCGTCTATCAGCTTGTAACTCGTCCCACCATAATGTTGCATGCCCTTTCAAATGTGTGACAGCATGTCTGACCTTCTTATCCTCTTCGATGTCTTCATAATCGAAGTAGGTGTCAAGAGCTTGAATCCAGTCTAGTAATTCTTCTGCATCCAAGTTCCCCTCGTAAAGTGGGATGTCCATCTTCGCCTTCGCACCCATCCTGGCGATAGCTTTAATTAGTTTTTCATTCACTGCATCCTCGACTGCAACTTCTTCCTCTCGTTCAGCCTCGACTTCACTGTTGGAATCACTAATATCCCCTGCACTAGCTGTGCATCTTTGCGTTGTCTCCATCTCCTCAAGTCTTGCTCGGAGATCTCTCATCTGTCTCTCCATTTCTGGATTGCCTACCGGCCTGCCTCTTCTTTGTGCCTCCCTATCTTCTGGATCAGGTGACTGTCTTTCTATCCTTGGCGGCATGGAAAATCCTCTCCTCTACTACAGAAAGCAAAGAAATATTCCCGCTTTGATACCACTTTGACGCAGCTCCGCACTCCTCGGAGCACGCTCCGCTTCCTCAGGACCTTTTTCCACTCACAGCCTGAAGAACTCCAAGGTTCTTCAGATTCCCTATTGGGAATCTCCCTTACCCACAGTAACTCTCCAACTGATCTCCCTTAATGATTGGGAAATCAGACTTCGCGATTTCGCAAGTCTTGTGGTCACGCTCCTCATGCTTCACAATACCCTGAAACCCGATGGGTAAATGTCGATGCCTCCAATTCCTTTCGGGAACCCCTCTGTTGGGATTTCGGCACTTTTGATGTCATCGCAATCTTGCCTCGCTGATCCCTGACTCCCGATGTGTCGATACACCAATGCGATACGACACCTGTCCTCCACTGTGGCCCACACTCCTGTGGCAAATCGAGAAATCACGATTTTCATTGCACTAGTTCACGGAACTTTCCAAGTCCCAAACCCCGATATGCCGATCCCCGATGCACATGAGGGCTTACTCCTCCATGTCACCACTTCCTCGTCACCCTATCGGGTATCGCGAGATCATGATTTCTAATGCAACGATTTCTTCACTTCGGCAATTCACGATGAGCTGAACCCCGACTCCTTTGGATCCTCTGACACGTGTCATGCCCTGAGATCAACGGCTAGGATTTCCTTCGGGTTTTCGAAACCCACAAGGTCTCAATTCTCTTGCTTATCAAAATCCCGATAGCTCTAATATCCCAATGCCTCTTCCGGGACCCTTCCTCTGCTCACTAGGACTAAACCCTGGTGCAGCTTCTGCCTAACTTGACGGTTGACAGGAATTCACGTCGTTCCTTCGTGAGATCTTGGCTGCTACTTCCCCTTCTTGAGGATTTCCTGGTGTGAAACCTCCTGAGCGGTCCTTCAACAGATTTTGAAGGTTCTACTCCTCCTGAGCTTGTTCTCGACTTTTCAAGTCCTTCTGAGAACTTCTTGCACGCACTCCTTGTGGCAAATCTTCAACCTTGATTGAGTATTGAAGTTCCTTCGACTCTGCGCACTCCTGTCGCAGCAATCCTTCACCGTCTTTCTCAGGTTTGCAACCCTGAGACCCTTTACTTGGCCTACGCACTCCTTGCACGGCACTGTGCCTAACTGCACCTTTGAAACAAATGAGAACGAAAGTTATCTCTAATTGAACCCTTCTGTCAATGCACTCCTTGCGGACACTTCAACTGCACTCCTTGTAGGAAGTCTCTGGGTCAAATAGAGAAACAATTGAAACTCATTTACTCACCCTCTCAGGCTTTTGTTTAACCATGAAATCACATACATAACATATAAAAGCAAGTGTATAACTAGAAGCAGATATTCATGAGCATAACATCAATACACAGAGAAATAACACAAACCATGGATTTGAATCAGAGTTCTTCTATTAATTCAAATGTAT
>SNQJ01S0070980.1:0-26919 GCA_010110895.2 Picea sitchensis
ATAGTGTGTTATGAGGTTGCACCTTGGTGATATTGAGGAGCATGCTAGAGGCATGTGTTTGTGAGCCTTGGTATATGACTTGAGGCACACCATTGGATGCATGGTACATGATGGTTGAGGTCTACTTGTTGAGATACATTGTTGGTTCATATCTTGGTTTATTGGAATATGGTGTATGACATGATATGGTATATGATTTGGACATGATATGTTGTTAATGTACATGGTTGATGTACATGGTTGATGTGCATGGTTGTCACATGATATGATACATGGTATGGTACAACATTGATAATTGGTATGGTACATTTTTGGTGCATGGCTGATGCACTTTTTATGGTACATGGTTGATGGTACAAGTTGTGATATAGGTTGATGCATGGTACATGTTGGTACTTGGTTGAGACACATATCTTGTGATGGTATGTGGTGATGTTGGGAATATGGTTTGAGATATGTTTTTGATGATATTGGAATGAGTTGCATGCGATTGAGAGTGGATATGGTTTCATGGATGAGATAGTGACATTGGCAGTGATAGTGATAGGTTGGATATAGGTACAGGTTGAGAAAGTGGTAGTAGTAGTGATTGTGTCACTTATATTTCAGGGTGGTAGGATGGGGCAAGGATAGGTGGTTGTATCCACCTTCCAGTTGGTGCTAGAGAAATTAGGGGGTTGTAGCCTCCTTTTGGTTGGATCCAGAGAATTAAGGGAGTTGTAGCTTCCTTCAGGATGGAGCCTGAGAATAGGGGGTTGTAGCCTCCTTCTAGTTATAGCTAGAGAATCGAAATTTGGTGCTTCCTATGAATTTATTTGTTCTGACATATAAAAAAATGCATTATGTGGTTTTCTCCCGCATTGGGTTTCCATTTAAAATACTTACTAATGGATTTTTCCCCTATGATATTGGGTCGTGGTCACAATAGATAAATACTAAGTGAAAGAGACAACAATCTCCCCTCAATGACAAGCACACAAAAAACTAAATAAAATAACTACCTAAACTAGGATAAAGTAGGGATAGAGAAGAGAAAATGAAGTGCACCTTGTTCTCACATTTTATGTTGATCCCGTCTTCAATTCATCGGAGAGCTCTTGATCTTCTATTGGAATCAACCTACAATATAGATACAAAACAAGGGTTGTGACGAAAGTAGTTATGCAAACAAAATCATGTGCATTTTATATGTCATATTCAAAGTAAGCATAAAGATAAACATACATTGAAGAAAAAATATGGGGGGAAAACAAACTATTTTATTATCAGCAAGTGGAAAAGGTAAGTCACAACCTTGTCTAGCCTTAGGCACCGTCTTGAAGCTAACTATCTAGGTTCCTCTGGGAATCCTCAAGAATCAACTCAACCAATGTAATATTATTTCAATGACTCAGATAGGGATAAGGAGACACCCTATAGCCACATAAAATGAGAAAGAAGCTCTGGGAAAGGATTTTCCATACTAAAGGGGATGTTGCTTAGAGAATTGTAGGGAAGGGAGGCTTGCTAGATGCTAGCATCATAACTTTGCACCAAGGGACTTATCATCTCCTTAGCCCTCCATGGTTGTTTTATATCTTCCCAAAGAGGTTTGGGGAGTGGAATTATGTTGTGTACGTGCAATGGTTGTTTGGAAATGAGCCCAACCGAAAAACCCTCCCGAAAACACGAGATTATTTTATTTTTCACCAAATTTGACGGCATATGCGGGTCCCAGTGAGTAAATTCATAGATGTCCTCATGTTTCACTAGTAAAACTCGCGGATATGCTCTTATGGCATGTTTTTTTAAATTATTTTTGAGAGGTCTTTTGGGGGGAATTCTAGCAATTATTGAGAAAGGATTGGGCCATGGCACAAATGCATAGGTGTGACATTTTGTTCTATAACAGATACTAGCATACTGTGTACCTGATGTGATGTGTTGATGTGATGTTTCTTATTATTATATGATTATGATCTATTCAATGCAATCATAGAGGATACATTGATAACAAACTTCCAAACATTGTTGATAAAGTTTAAGAATATATATTGTGGTTAAAAGTAATACAAATTTCTCATATTGATTCACCCCTCCTCCTCTCAGTATTCGAACAATTGGCAGTAGAGTGGATCTTTCAAGAAAAAAATTTAATCACTGAAACGAAGATCATGGAGAGCAACAATTTGTATAGAAATGGAATACCATAGTTATATGGTCAGAATGGTCTGTAGTATGAGCTTTGGAGCAATAGAATGAAAAAATTTATAAAATCACAGGGATATGATGTTTGGTACTCAGTTGTCACAAGATACACCACTACAAAGAATCCAAACACAACAGCCAGGAAGGAATTGAAAAGAAACAACAAAGTAGCAATCGATTTCCTCCGGGAAGGATTACCTGATTTTATAGGAGAAAAGGTTGGAAATTTTTCACCGACTAAAGAAATTTGGGATAGGTTACATAATCTCTACTTTAAGTAATATCCCATCACAAATCCATATAATGCTAAATAAGATGCTAGAAGATAACAAGAATAAATATGTTCATCATGTGAGACAGATCCAGAAGAAGAAGATTGTGAAGAAGGCATAGTAGACATTGAAGCAGAGTTGACCTTAAACGAATTGACAAAAGAAATAAAGAAAAACAAGTCTCTTGAGGAACAATTAGTCAAGAAGAATTCTCAAGAAAGTTTAAAAGAAACCCAACAAGTCATCGTGAATATAAAAGCTCAGCTAGAAGAAACCAGAAAGATTGAAGAAACAAACAAAGGTCAGATGGAAGAAAAGTAGTGTTTGGAAGCCGACATAGAAGCTCTAATAAAGTAAGCAATGGAAGAGAAGAAGTGTTGGGAAGTTGAAAGAAAGGAAGAAGATAAAAGAGAAAATATTTTGACAGATCATCGTAAGGAAAGAACTGGGGACCTAAATCAACTTGAATCATAATTTGGTCAAGAAGAAAGAAGAGTTGAAAAGGAAATCATCTCCTTGAAGATCCAACTTGAAGTAGCAAAGAAAATATAAGAATTCATGAAGATTCAGATGACAAAGAAAGAAGAAGAGGTTGGGAATATTGAAAAAGAAGTTTTCACATTGAGAGCCAAAATTGTCAAGCTCAGAAAGAATGTTGAAGAGAAAAAAACATCCACGTCGTCCATAGAAAATGTTGAATAGAAGAACTCCAAGTTTCCAGAAAAGAAGAAAGAGGAAAAGAGTAAGAGTAATGTAGAAGTACTCAAAGGAAGGAATCATGGTCAACCAGAATCAAAGAAAAATGATAAATATACATCTTCAGTAATACCCTCCACATTCAAGACACAAAGAAGCTTCAATCATGATCATGATCAACCCAGGAAGGAATTCATAAGGAATACATCACAAAGAAGATCATTCACTCCCAGGTATGTAAATTTCTTTTGTGGTCATTGTTTTTATTGTACTAACTTTGGACATAAAATTGCAGATTGCAGGGCTTATGAAATAAATTTTTAAGAAAGAAATGCTTATGTGGCCCCACATAACATTGAATGTTACAAATGCCACAATTATGGTCACATAGCTTGTGATTGTAGAATAATGATGGATACTTATATGAAAAAGAACATTGATATCATATATAAGAAAGTTTGGAAAAGAAAATAAGAACAGGTAAATCAAGAGAAGATGAATGAAGGACACCCAAAAGCCATACTCTCAGGATTGGAAATAGTACGAGAACAAGGAAAATCAACAAGAAAAAAGGAATATGTCGAATACAGGTAGTTTTGGAGAAGAAATGAAAAACAAGAAGAACAGGTGAATAAAGACGAGGTCCCAGAGATCGTAGGAATTGTAGTAATGAGAGAAAGAAAAGAAGAGCAAGTGAATAAATAAAATTCCCAAGAGATTGTGGTTTCAGGAATCTTAGTGCAAGATCAATCCACGGGAATAAAGGAAGAAGACAGACTTAAAAGAGATGATGAGTCTATAGACGAAGATGAATATTACTCTGCCTCAGAGAGGGTATTTTTATGAGTCACCCGACTTGGAGACTCCCAGTGAATATCAATATTGAATAGGGGAGTTAGTGCAGTAGCTAGTAAAAATCAACCATCTTTCAAGCAGGATGAAGTATTTGTAGAGATGGATAGTATAAGTACAGAATGACATATTGATCAGTTAAGAACTATTATTCCCATGCAGATATCAGTTGGAAGTTACACAGGAAGAAGTTTATGATTATTTTCCTTCAGCTAGAGATATATTCATTACACATTGTTCCAAACATGTAGAGTTTGACTTGTAGATACAGAAGACCAGTGGATGCATTTGACTCAGTTTGAAGAAACATGAATATGTGATGATCAGTTGCATCTGTGAAGCCTTCATGATAGTATAGTGATAGATGGATCAACATTGTGGACAATTGAGTAGTAGAGTTATGGATAGTTTGTGACATATGGACAGAGATGGATTCGTTAGATGCTTAGAAAGTACAGGAAACATGGATCAGATGCATATAAGAATACTTACAATTGGAATCATTGGAATCAGTTGGTCACAAAAAAGTACAACAAAATAGAGAAAGAGAAACCTTCAACATAAGTCATATCATCAGAGGAACATTGTTGAACAGTATGGTCATGACAGATCATTTGGAATCAAGTAATGAATGATTTTTATATATGTCAGAGAGTTACAAGAGGAAGCACCAATGGACAATTCGCAAGCACTGGAAGTGAGGAAAGGAAACATATACATGTAACCTTACATTGATATACACGATATATTGAAGAGAATTAAAGGGAAGAGAAATCATCAGAGAAATAAATCCAAAAAGGAATATTAGAAGCATGTATATAGGGGGAGTTATCTTTTTTTTCAAAGAATGAGAGAAAGAAAAAAGGCATGGAAAAAGAGAGAAAGAATAGAGGCATAAATATAAGGGGAGAGTGAGAAACATTGATGAGGAGTTATGATCATAGGGGGAGCATGAGTATTGGAGTATGAGTGTTGCCATCAATATTGCTGTTGCCACCAATGCCAAAGGCGGAAATTATTGGATAGCTGGTTTTCATTGATGTCAACCCTTGGAGATTGATTTCAACTCTTGGATAAGTCCAAATATGTGGACGATATTTTTGGACAATTTATTGTCATTTTTATGATCGAGATTGATTGTGAGTTAGTTAGGTGCATTTGAAGAATCCTACATGAAGCCCTGGACGTGCGGTTATGGACCAAAAGTTGGTTGAGGAATATGGACATGAAGGATAGTGTAAATGTAGGTGAGACTATCATAGATGGATGGTACACATTGTTTCATTTCCGTTGATATGTGGTATGCCATGTGGTTCCTCATGGTTAGGGAGATATGGCCTTGTGAAGTTGGAGTACCCTCAAAGAATCATATAGAAGTTCCCATAAGGTCAACAAAGAAGTTAATTATTCAAGAAGCTCCTAAAAATTCATCAAGAAGTTTTCTAGTCAAAGTGGTTGCAACTCGAAGTTAATTATGGGTAAAGTTGTTGCAACAAGAAAATAATTAAAAATAAATCAGTTGCAGCAAGAAAGTGGGTTAGCCTTAGAAGAAGGAAGATGGGTAAAATAGCTACAAGATGGCCCCTAAAGGAAGGCACTTGAAAAGTATAAATAAGATATCAAGAGACTCCCATTAGCACCTATTGAGCACATTGAATATATATCTAGTGAATTTGTTATGGTCTATTTTTGGTCTTTTGGTGAAGGCGAGTGATTGCAGAAACAAAAACAGGAACAAAAATGCATTATAGTAAAAAAAAGGTGCACAACTACAGAAATAGAAATTGGAACAGAAAGGAAAGTAGTTGCAGAAATAGAAATAGGAACATAAACACATTGTAGGAATAGAAAGGTGCGCGACTGCATAAACGGAAATAGGAACAGAAAAAGCAAGCGGCTGCAGAAACATAAACATGAACAAAAATGCATTGCAGGAACATAAAGGTGCACGACTGTAGAAAAATATATAGGAACATAAAGGAGAGCAATTGTAGAAACAGAAGAATTAACATAGACGCATTGTATGAACAGAAAGTTGTGCGACTGCAGAAACAGAAATAGGAACAGAAAGGTGAGTATGAGGTAGCAAGGATGAGGTAAAGTAAAGGGTATGCTTGTTCTAGGTTGTAGCAAGGCATGATGATGCAACAAGGTTGTTATATGATTAAAGGTATGTCTATATACATGTTTCGAAGGTTATACCTTGGCGATGGTATGGTACAGGTTGAGGTATATTTTGGTAATGTTATGGTGCATGCTTGAGGCTTGATATATTGTGTTAAGAGGTTGCACCTTGGTGATATTGAGGAGCATGCTAGAGGCATGTGTTTGTGAGCCTTGGTATATGACTTGAGGCACATCATTGGATGCATGGTACATGTTGGTTTAGGTCTACTTGTTGAGATACATTGCTAGTTCATATCTTGGTTTATTGACATATGGTGTATGGCATGATATGGTATATGATTTGGACATGATATGGTGTTAATGTACATGGTTGATGTGCATGGTTGGCACATGGTATGGTACATGATTCATACTTGGTATGGTACAATTTTGGTGCATGGTTGTGTTGGTATCCCTACAATAATTTTTTTATTTAAACAAGAAATTGCATTTCCCGTAGCTGCCTTCACCTCGATCTTGTGAACATTATCGTTTTAAGATGACTACTAGATTAGCAAATATTTTGATTAATATTTTATTGTCTGCATTTTCGTTTTGTTTTATCTTGATTCATGACTGTAAGCTTGAATCAAACATAAAAACCTATCTTGGTGTTGTAATTTGTATCACTTAGAATGCATTCTTTTAAAGTTCATCATGCTTATATCCAATCTAAATCCAATATTTGAATGACATTTTTTTCAATGTTTTGGGTTTTCATATAATTATTATATGGTTCAATGATTTGTATTCGAATTATGAGGAGTTTTGTTTTGATATATTTTAAACCCCTTGCCAATTCAATGGCCGTGCTAGTAGTCATGGCAATGAATGTGCACCTACTTAACTCTTTCCTTACCTCACCTTGCTAGGACAATGTATTAACAAGCCATTCATTGCGTTCACAGGGTTTCGGTAATCTATATGTTTGGTTCTCATTACATGAAATGGTAAAACATCTATAATCAAACCCTTGGTGTTTTCTCCCACTACCTTTCATAAGATAACACACAGGTTTTTTGATGGTCGTTTCCCATTTATCCATTCAATTTTGTTCCTATCGCTCCTACTATCCAAACCTAAAACTATTTTGAGTTATCCCTGTTACATTATGGTCGCATTTTCCATGGCTCCTGTCATTCGCTTAGAGCCAAATGGCTTCCTGGCATTACTCTCCCATGATGATGTGATCGAGGAATTAAAAAGCCAAGGATGGGATGACTTCCTAAAAATATTTGAAGGCTATAACATTTAGGTGGCACAGGCTTTCGCGTAGACATTTAATGGTTGCAGAGCGGAAATTGGGGACACACAATTAGAGCTAACTGAGGGGTTTGTGAGTGAACCCATAGGGCTTCCATCCACTGGTGAGAAATGGTTCAAAAACTCATGAATTGAAGGAGTACCATGGAGCCTCTTCATGATGTCCCAGAAAATCAACTGTTGTGAAAAAGGTATTCCCATTTCCCTGGTTAAACCTAGGTGGCATAGCATGTTGTTGATTCTCAAACAATTTGTGACCAGTGAGGGTCGATATGGATTAGTCTTCCTCTATCATATTCACTTACTCATGAATTTCATTGGTTTTGAATTAAGCATGCCATTTTATCAGCTGAGAAGTCTCTATAAAATGTCCAAAAGTTATAAGAGACATAGTGTCGATTCAAGTCTTTTTCATCACAGATTGATTAGGATCCTTTTGATTCATCACTTTCCAACTGTGGGTGATTACTAGGATAATTGTTTGGTGAGGAATGGTTTTTCCATGACTGTTTCTGTAGTAAACCCTAGCCTACACGATCCACTGCTTAAAAACCAGTCTGATTTTTCAATTGATACGCCAGACTCTACCAATAGAAACCCTCTAGAAGTTGGGATGTTGAGAAAGTCTTCACCTACAAGATTTTCTGAGAAAGGGAGTGCTAAGTGAAAGGTTATTAATCCTTATGTTTCTGAAATTGAATCTAGCTCGATTGTTAGTATTAACCCTGATGTTGGAAGACCTTGCGAAGAGGTAACAAAGGAATGCACAAATATAGGGTTCAAAAACAAAAGGGTAGGTCGCCAAATTTCGAGAAAGCTTAGGAATCAATCCAACACTTGTCTGAGCTCGATTGGCCTGATCGAGATCGACGAGTACTCGGACCCTGAGATAGAAGAGTTCCTTGTTCTTGAAGACCCAGATTTGCAGGGTTACAGAAATAAAGACATTGTTTTTAGCAAACCCTACGACTTTGTGATGAATCTGCCACCATGCCTCAAGGATAAGGAGGGGTTCCCTAGTATCAGGCATAATCAGAAGAAGATAAAATATAATGTGGATACACCCATGTTTGACCGTTCTCTCCATAGACCTTCCATTTCTCCTGTACAGTGTGATGATTGTTTCCTTTGGATCGAGCGGTATTACACCGATATCCTCCTTCTCCAGGCCTGAATCAAAACGCTTATCGCTCAGAATGAATCATTGAGACGAGAAAATCGCAACCTCAAAACAAATGAAGAGAAAGGGGCTAAATGAATTAATAGATCAGGGAACATAGTGATAAAAAACACAACCAATGTTAAAGCAATAATTAATTTTGAGCTACTCGACCCATATTTAGTCAATTTTTAAAATGGTAAAACAATTTTCCTCTTATTATATTCATGTTATCTATTTTGAATTGAATTGGTTTGGAATTTGATTTTGTTTGCTAAGATAAGACTGGATACACAATATTTCGATTCTGTAGCCAAGTCTCTTTTAAATTAAAAAAAAATAGAAATTAGTTATGGGTAATTTTCTAACTTATTATTGTTTCATTTTTCAAGAAATAGTAGATCCTGTTGTTGATCATCTGGGGGAAACATGTTCGATTATGGACTTGAATGATTAGTAGTTCCTTTTTTGTTTGTTTTGCAAAAAAAGCTTTGATTAAGTTTTGAGTACAATCAACTCTATTATGATTGGCTGTTAGCCTACTATTTTTGTAATATTTTGATTTATGAGATCCTATCCTATCCTATCCTATGAAATAGGAGGATGTGATTTCAGATCACTTTAAATATTGTTCATTTTGTAAGTAACAATCATCTTCATCTGGAACCAATTATGGACAAATGATCTTCAGAACTTAATGGAACAACTCATAACATTTTGGCTTTAGACTAATGTGAATGATGTCCCATTTTCGTTTTGTCCCTCTTATTTTGGAATATTAATGTGTTGTATAGATTTAGTCTCAATGACATATGATGTTCCATTTTATGCATGTTTTAAATGTTGTTCATAATTTGTTGTTTCACAAATTATCATTGTGATCATTATATCGATTATAATATCATGACTTATGTATGATTTTTAGTTGATTGATAAATGAATGCTTTACGTTAAGATTTGTATTACTGTAATCATTCATAATCATAAGATCACTGGACCATACATGTTTACTATTCTGTTCTTATAGCCTAGTTGTCAGTAAGACACCTTGAATTTATTCAGGAGACTTTAGTATAAGTCTGATGTAGATTTCTTTCACAGGCAAGACAGCTAGAATTTTGGATCGCACAGAGACATAGACACAGAATAAAACTAATCTCAAGTTAGCTTTATTTCCATTTAATTTCAGTTATTTTACTGATTAGCGAAACAAGACAGTTTTTTGGATTGCCTTTGACCATCACTCTATCCTTGTTTCATAACATATTAAATTTAAGTTCTTAGATTTATGATTAGAAAACATAAAATACAAAAAAATGTGCTTTATTTATCTGCTTTTCAAAACAGTTACCAAACATTGATTTTGCAAGGTATCCACTAAAAAATTGAAATCTGTAATTACTCTGTACATAAGGGCATGTTCATATTTATCTTTTTTTTAAATGTATTTGTAAATACTTAGATTAAATTTTACATATTATTATAGTTTTAGGACTAGTTAGTTTATTTCCTTTCCCTTTTTTAGGACCTTAGTTGGCTAACAGAGCCATTAAACCCGTCAGAATAGGTTACACCAAACGGCTTGGGTTATTCAGACAACCCCGGACCGGATCTATTCTTCTGGTTGACAGCATGTCATATTTGCCCGTCAACAAATGGCGCTAGAAGGAGGGTCTGAATTCAATTGATGGCATGTGGAGGTCACAAGACTACCCCCCCCCACCCACATACTCGCTCCCCTATCGTAACACGTAATCTCTCAAACAACAATGTTACACTTGAAACAACAACCACCTCAAACGAGAACCCTGAGATTCCCGTTGAACCAGTAACACCAGTTCCTCAAGGGGCCGACGTCCAAGAAATTGTTTGTCAGTCACTCATAAGGACACATAGTGCCTTAGCCCGTATCAGACAACCTAGTAGGCCTCTTAATCAACCCTTAGATTTCTCGGATATCCGAGAACAACTTCAAGGCACTAGTATGCCTGACAACTTTTTAGGTGATAATAATATCAATCTTATCCAAACACCTATCCTCGGAGCAGGAGGATCTGGTATCACACCTTCACCACATGGTTCATCTCCATCCTCTTCAGGAGGATATTCATTTGACGAAGGAAGTTCCTCATCTGAATCATCTCAGCCTTCGACACCACCAACACCCATGGAAAACCAAAACAATCTCGCCAGACCTTGGCTCGATCAAGATGTCGTGGTTGTACCTAGACCTCAACACCCATTACTAAAACACCCAGAGAAATGGTTTCCTAATTTTGATCCAGATTCTAAACAATCTGTTGAGGATCACATAAAGAATTTTATGTTGGCCATTAGACTCTGAAGTGTAGAGCATGAATATGTAGTATGCAGACTCTTTCCTTATACATTTGAGGGCAATGCCTCCATGTGGTATTTCACCCAACAGCCCCAAACCATTGTCTCTTGGGACAAATATGAAACTTTTTTCTTAGATAAATTTGGAGATGATAAATCTCCTGAAGTATTGGTTATGGAGCTTTCCAAACTAAAAATGAATCCTAAGGAGAAAGTAAAATATTTTAACCAGAGATTTCTTACGTTAAATAATTGAATTCCCGTAGATTCAATGCTCGTTGAAAGTCTAATTGTCACATATTAGACCAAATCTCTACATAATAACATAGCAATTTGGGTCAAAAGGTCTAAAAAGAGCACACTGTTGGAAGCCTTTGAGGAGGCAAGCTAAATTGAAAAGGATATATTAAGCTTAAAAGACAATATCAATAGTGAAGCTGAAACAGTCCTCGATGTGTAGTACAGTCGGTGATGGAGTGTGTTGTTAAGCCACTCCATGTTGAAAAGTCACTGGTTCAAAACCTGCGGTGACAAAAAATCCAACCATGTTAAGTGTTGGTGTGGCTCAGGCTGGGTGCGATCCCCGGGTGATTTTGANTCTCAAGCCAAAGGTTAATCCCACTGCCAAGAAGGTCTGGACAAATTAACAAACAAAAAAAAAATAGTGAAGTTGAAACAACTTCATCCTCTAAAAAGAAAATAGAAATCCTTATTAGGCCTCCCCAAGCCAAAAGTCAACCTGAAACTTTAGACTTAGAAAGCTTGCAGGAATATTTCCAAAAACTATCAAATCAGTCGTGGACTTGAAGAGATCATCCGAGGAGGCATCCTCAAGAAAAGGAAGTTTTAAACCTCCATTCATAAAACCTTTTCCTCCCAATCGACCAAACCCGACCATTGAAGGTCTCAATTTCGAAAGCTTGTAGTACGCTTTGAAAACCATTCTAGAAGCACATGATAATTCTATTTCTGCACCTCTTGAAACTTCTGAAGACGTAGCTGAGGAAGAATCATCCCCTAACATCTTCGGTCACTTCTCTAAAAATATTTTTCAAGAAAATTTTGAAACTATCCACCCCTACAATACAAGGAGCAAAACACAGAACAAACCTTCTTCTGAAGCGAGTAATAATGTCTTCCAAAATAGTCGAGACAAGCTGAAATTAAACAAAGTTTAGAAGACCCGATTTTAGAATATGATTTAATTGAAGATCTAAAAAACCTGAGGGCTAATATTTATGTTTTTGAGCTACTGAAATTTCCCCTTATTCTATAGAGTATCACTGGAAACAGTAAAAACAACAATCCTAGTAGCAAGAAAACAACAGAAATTGGTACAAAAACAACCCAAAAGATCCCGACTAAAACGACATCTGAATCTCCAGATAAAAGGGATTTAACTGAAAAAACTGTAGCAAATGTAAATAAAATTGTTTTAGGGACAACAATTAAAATCAGCAAAATTATGTTGTTAACACTCGGAAAAATGTCTCTCCTTTCTTGTTAACCTTTGAAATTTTTAATAGGAATGTACATAATTGAATGGTCTATTTCAGTGCATCGTCAAATTTCATGCCACTATCTGTTTGTTAAAAACCCAATGCAGAAGTTAAACCTTTTGATCTCAAAATCATTCAACTAGATCGAACAAATGTAAAGGTAATTGGTGAACTTAAGGATGTTCTTGTTAGATTATATTCCAATCCTAAGGTCCATCAGATTATTGACATAATTTTTGTTGATATCCCTGAAGTCTATGGTTTGTTTTTAAATAGGGACTCATCTGAATAGCTGCATGGTCACTTTGCCATAGATTGGTCTCATTTATAGCTGCCAGAAAATGGACAGCCAAATAGAATCAAGATAAATAGATAACGTTATCTTAAACACACCGTGATGGATTTAAATGATGCAAAACGAACCTTTCACTTTATATTCTAATTCATTTGAAATGTTGGGAATGAATACCTTCTTTGGTAACTTCATGACCGAAATTTCTCCTATCACTGATCCAAGACAGCAATAAGAAATTATGACCTACACTTAGACATCATCTTTTCCAAATGTGCCAAACACTATTGACGAAGCTCAAATCTGGTCATTATAATTTGATGGATCCAAATCCAAAGAAGGAGTTGGCGCATGATGTGTACTCATAGATCCTGCAGGTAATAAGACTTTTATTCCTTGTCGATTAGAGTTCAAGTGCACTAATAACAACGCTGAATACGAAGCACTTTTACAAGGGCTTAGGAAAGCTTTGGATATGGACGTACGGAATTTAATGGTATTTGGTGATTCAAAAATCGTGTTTAGGCGGGTAAGAAACTCCATACATTTATTATCACCACATCTAAAAAGTTACCAAACTGAGGTATGGAGTTTAATGCATAAATTTTCAGCATTTAACATAAATTCCATTCCTAGACTAAGTAATTTGGAGGCTGATTTATTGGCTAACGTTGCTTCTAAAATCTATTCCCATAGAAGGTATTTCTCCTAATGCATTTTCAATTGAATTGTTTTTTAGGTCGTCGATCCCGGATAACATCACCAGTCGGAGAGTGTTCGACGATGACTAGCATATCATCAACTTTTTACACATGGAATACACTTTCCAAGGTGCAATCATTGATGAAGGCACTCACGATGAAAACCTCTGCAACTTCATGGTAATATCAGATCCTAGATCTCCTGAATCGACGTTTGATTTGGTAAACTCTATTCCCATATCTGTTGTAAGGCTAGAAATTTTTTATTACTTTCATGATAAATTTAGAGGGTCAGTTAATTGTAAAATGAACAGTTCTTCTTTAAATTATGAGACAATTAATTTAGGGACAAAGGAAAATCCTCAAAATATTAATTTGGGAATGGAATGCTCTGAGAAAGAACGATCTGATTTTATAAAATTGTTTAAAGAATTTAAAGACATTTTTGCCTAGATGTGTGATGATTTAAAAACATTTGATCCTAATATCATACAACACGGCATACCCATGAAACCCTAGACCCAGCCTTTTCAACAGAAACTAAGGGAAATGCACCCTAAACTGGAACCCACTGTTAAAAAGGAACTAAATAAATTACTAACCGCAAAGATAATTTTCCTGGTAAGGCACATGCAATGGGTGTCTAACCTAGTCCCTGTAAGGAAGAAAAGTGGTAAAATTTGACTCTGTGTCGATTTTCGAAACCTAAACCGGGCATATGATAAAGATAATTATCTTGTTCCTCCAATGGAACAAATTCTACAGCAGGTATCTGGTTCCAAAAGATTGTATTTGTTGGACAACTTTTCAGGATACAACCAAGTCCTAATGTCTCCCTCAGATCAGCTTAAAACCACCTTTCGCACCCCATGGGGCACTTATTCCTACAGGAAAATCCGTTTTGGACTAATTAACATCGAAGCCACTTTTCAGAGAGCAATGGACATTTCTTTCTATGGCCTCATAAACCAATCAGTCGTGGTCTATCTTGATGATGTCATTGATTTCTCTAAAAACAAGAAAGATCACGTGTCTCACCTTAGGGTTGTCCTAGAACGATGCCACAAGTATGGCATATCCCTCAACCCTAAGAAATTAGTCTTTGCATTAGAACAAGGAAAACTACTTGGGTTTATAGTGTCCAAATACAGAATGATTATTGACCCAGAAAGAACCAAGATATTGCTAAACTCCCCCCTCCCTCTTCCAAAAAATCCATGCAGTCATTTTTAGGCAAGATCAATTTCGTCAGAAGATTTGTCCCGCGTTTTTCAGAAATGGTAAGACCATTATAGAATTTAATTAAAAACGATGTTAAGTATTGTTGGGGACCACAAGAAAGTCAAGCTTTTGATTCCATCAGAAAATCCATAGTGGAAGCCCCTTTCTTGATGAGCCCCAATTTTTCTCAAGATTTCACGCTTTACACCTTTGCTTCTGACCGATCTTATGCTGCAGTGTTAACACAGAAAAACGTTGAAATTAATGAGATACCCATTGGCTTCATGAGCTCATATTTCAAAGGAGCAGAGATTAACTACCCAGAATTAGATCAATAGGCATATGTTTTTTTTAAAGTAGTGAAACACTTCTGGTCGTACTTCTTGAAATCCAGAACCAAGGTTATTGTTCCCTACCCAGCTGTAAGAAACATATTAGTACAAAAAGAACTGGGTGAGAAAAGGGAAAATTGGATGACGTCTTTACAGGAATATGACCTTGAAATAACCCTTGATCAGATTGTTAGAGGTCAAGGCCTGTGTAAACTAGTTGTTGATTCAGTTAAAGAACAGGAAAGTCAAATTAATACCTTAACTGTAAATCAGCACAATGAAAATCAAATCAGATGTGCACAAGTTGCTTCCAATTCTTGGTATGAGAACATTTAATTTTACTTGACACATGGATCTTCTCCTCACTATCTTGATCCTAAGAATAGAAGAGCACTAATACTGAAATCTGCATATTTCCAGTTAATAAATGATGTATTATTTTGAAATAATTTTGATGGTGTTCTTATGCGTTGTTTGGAAAAGGATGAAGCAAAGAAAGTACTATCTGAAATTCATGCAGGTGAGGTTGGTGATCACTTCGGTGGAGACACCACTGCTCAAAAAGTGTGAAGAGATGCGTACTACTGGCCTACATTATTTAAAGACACCCATGCATTGTGTCGTAAATGAATAATCTGCCAAAAGGTTGTTGGACGGGTGAAAAAGGCAGCATTCCCTTTGCAGCCTGTTACTATAGATTCACCTTTTCAGCAGTGGGGTCTTGACATCATAGGACCAATTAACCCTTCTTCTTCACAACAACACAAATATATCATTACAACAATGGATTATTTTACCAGATGGTCTGAAGCTGCACCTTTGAAAGTGGTAAATACAAATCAGGTAGTATCTTTCCTCAACTCTCATATCATCACCTGGTTCGACATTCCCAAATGTTTGGTCTTTGATAACGCTTATTAATTTTCATCCCTCGATATGAACATCTTTTCCTTGGAAAAAGGGATTAAATTGAAATATTCTTCTAGCTACTACCCTCAAGGAAACGGTCTAGCAGAATCAACAAACAAAAATTTAATCAAGATCATCAAGAGGACAGTTTCAGAAAATCATAAGAACTGGCACAATGCACTGTATAATGCACTTTGGGAAGATAGGGCCACCCCAAAATCCTCTGTTGGTAATTCCCCTTTCTTTCTTGTCTACGGAAGAGAAGAAATTATCCATCCACATGTTTTGCTTCCTTCTCTGCAATTATCATAGAAAGTTCAAGAGGAGGAATGCCCTCCCCTTGAAAATCGAATTAATTCCTTATTAAAATTGGAGGAGGTAAGAGCACAAGTAAAGAAGAAATTGGATCAACACCAACAAATTGTAAAAATATGGTTTGATTCGAATTCTTCTTCTGACAAGAATTTCGATGTCGGAGATTTAGTTCTCAAGTGGTACAAAGCTCACGAAGGGAAAGCAGAACATACCAAGTTCCAAAATCTATGGTTTGGGCCATTCATAATTTCTAAAAAATTAGGTCCCAACTCTTTATGCCTGAACAATTTGGAGGGACAACCATACATTTTCCTAGTGAATGGCCCAGCTCTCAAAATATATTTCACCTGATGGTTCTAGATCCACCTCTTTGTACATATCTTTGTTTTTGTTTTAATTTTCTTTTTTGTTTTTTGGATTTTGGTTCTTTTCATTTTGCTAGTTTTTGGTTTGTTTTCTGAAAAATTATGTTTGTGTCACCATTTCATTTGTGGAAGGAAAATCATAATTTTTTATCCAAGAGTAACAAATGACAAATTTTCAAAGCACCGTGTTGTAAATTTCTAAACTCAGATCGATAGAAGAAAGTTCCTGCTCAAAACAGTGTTGTTGGTTTCTTTTCAAAATCTCGAGAGGATAACGATTATCATTAATAAACTCTTACAATGTCCCTGTTTTTTAAGAAAACAACTCGATTATGCCTTCCTGTCCTTGAGACGGTTTCGTAACAGGAATTTGACTGTCCAGATCATGGTAAATATCATTTAAAAAATAGATGAATTATATAAGATCAATTTATGTTTTCAAAAATCTAAAATTTTCAGTATCACCCCGCTCTCTTGAATATCATAAAATTTTCTGCAAATTTGTAAATTAATTCTAGAGAGTTGAAAGCACTGCAAGGTGTGGGAAGTGTTTGTAAAACCGTCGAGACATTGAACAGTTCTATTGGCAATGGGTAAATTCATCCATGATACCAAGGAAACTTCATCGGGGTACTGAACAGGTCTGTTGGCAGCGAAGCAATGTCGGGTTCAAGAAAATTATCAGGTATGTCCCTTAAAATTAATCCATGAATAAATATGTTCTTCATCATGAATGGACGACTTTTGGACAGGATAGAGGTATTAGAGTGGGTTAAGTGACATCCCTGCCGAGGCTATGGACATGTGCTGGCAGTAGTGGCTATGTCAACAATATCGGAGGTAGTTGCATAAACATCGTTCCTCTCATGATCTACATCTGATACCAGATTACATTTTGACAGAAACACATCTGATGTTGGACTATGTTTTTTAGTTTTTATCGGAATGCTTGACTTGCTGTCAATTGTTCCTTAATTTTTCATCATTCGGATCTATCCTAACATGAATTTTCTAGTGATGCAGAGATAACTACTTGACCTAGTACTTCGCCATTGTTGGCAGCCCTAAAATAATTTTTCTATTTAAACAAGAAATTGCATTTGCCATAGCTGCCTTCACCTCAATCTTGTGAACATTATCATTTTAAGATGATTACTAGATTAGCAAATATTTTGATTAATCTTTTATTTTCTACATTTTAGTTTTGTTTTATGTTGATTCATGACTGTAAGCATGAATCAAACAAAAAAACCTAACTTGGTGTTATAATTTGTATGACTTAGAATGCATTCTTTTAAAGGTCATCATGCTTATATCCAATCTAAATCCAATATTTGAATGACCTATTTTTCGATGTTTTGGGTTTTGATATAATTATTATATGGTTCGATGATTTGTATTTTAATTATGAGGAGTTTTGTTTTGATATATTTTAAACCCCTTTCCAATTCAATGGTTGTGCTAGTAGTCATGGCAATCAATGCACACCTACTGAACTTTGTCCTTACCTCACCTTGTTGGCACAACGTATTAATGAGCCATTCATTGCATTCACAGGGTTTCGTTACTCTGTATGACTGGTTCTCATTACATGAAATGGTAAAACATCTATAATCAAAACCTCGACATTCTCTCCCACTACCTTTCATACGATAACACACAGGTTTTGTGATGGTCGTTTCCCATTTATCCATTCGATTTTGTTCCTATCGCTCCGACTATCCAAACCTAAAACTATTTTGAGTTATCCCTGTTACATTCTGGTCGCATTTTCCATGGCTTCTGTCATTCGCTTGGAGCCGAATGGCTTCCAGGCATTACTCTCCCATGATGATGTGATCGAGGACTTAAAAATCCAAGGCTGAGGTGACTTCCTGAAAATATTTGAAGGCTATAACCTTTAGGTGGCGCAAGATTTCATGTAGACCTTTGATGGTTGCAGAGCGAAAATTAGGGATGCACAGTTAGAGCTAACCGAGGGGTTTGTGAGTGAACCCATAGGGCTTCCATCCACTGGTGAGAAATGGTTCGAAAACTCACAAATTGAAGGAGTACTATGGAGCCTCTTCATGACGTCCCAAAAAATCAACTGTTGCGAAAAAAGGTATTCCCATTTCCCTGGCTAAACCTAGGTGGCATAGCCTATTGTTGATTCTCAAACAATTTGTGACCTATGAGGGTCGATATGGATTAGTCTTCCTCTATCATATTCACTAACTCATGCATTTCATTGGTTTTGAATTAAACATGCCATTTTATCTGCTAAGAAGACTCTATAAAATGTCCAAAAGATATGAGAAACAGAGTGTCGATTCAAGTCGTTTTCATCACTAATTGATTAGGATCCTTTTGATTTATCACTTGTCAATTGTGGGTGATTGTTGGAATATGTTTTTGGTGAGGAATGGTTTTTCCATGACCGTTCCTATAGTAAAACCTAGCCTACACGAGCCACTGATTAAAAACCAGTTTGATTTTTCAATTGATACGCCAGACTCTACCAACAGAAACCCTCTAGAAGTTGGGATGCTGAGTAAGTCTTCGCCTACATAATTTTCTGAGCAAGGGAGTGCTAAGTGGAATGTTTTTTAATCCTTGAGTTCTTGAAATTGAAGCTAGACCAATTGTTAGTATTAACCCTGATTTTGGAAGACCTCGCGAAGAGGTAACAAAGGAATGCACAGATATAGGGTTCTAAAACAAAAGGGCAGGTCGCCAAATTTCAAGAAAGATTAAGAATCGATCCAACACTCGTCTAAGCTCGATCGGACTGATCGATATCGACGAGTACTCAGACCCTGATATTGAAGAGTTCCTCGTTCTTGAAGACCCAGATTTGCAGGGTTACAGGAAGAAAGACATTGTTTCTAGCAAACCCTACGACTTTGTGACAAATCTGCCACCGTGCCTCAAGGGTAAGGAGGGGTTCCCTGGTATCAGGCCTGATCAGAAGAAGATAATGGATAAAGTGGATACACCCATGTTTGACCATGCTCTCCATAGACCTTCCATTCCTCCTGTACAGTGTGATGTTTGTTTCCTTTGGATTGAACGATATTACACCGATATCCCCCTTCTCCAGGCCCGAATCAAAATGCATACCACTCAGAATGAATCATTGAGACGAGAAAATCTCGACCTCAAAACACATGCAGAGAAAGGGGATAAACGCATTAAGAGGTCAGGTAACATAGTGATAAAAAACACAACCAGTGTCAAAGCGATAATTAATTCTAAACTACCCGACCCATCTTTAGTCAATTTTTAAAATGGTAAAACAATTTTCCTCTTATTATATTCCTGTTATCTATTTTGAATTGAATCAATTTGGAATTTGATTTTGTTTGCCAAGATAAGACTTGCTACAGAATCTTTCGATTCTATAGCCAAGTCTCTTTTAAATAAATAAAAAAATAGAAATTAGTTATGGGTAATTTTCTAACTTATTCTTGTTTCGTTTTTCAAGAAATAGTAGATCATGTTGTTGATCATCTAGGGGAAACATGTTCGATTATGCACTTGAATGATTAGTAGTTCCTTTTCTGTTTGTTTTGCAAAAAAAACTTTGATTAATTTTTTAGTACAATCAACTCTATTATGATTGGTTGTTAGCCTACTATTTTTGTAATATTTTGATTTTATGAGATCCTATCCTATCCTATGAGATAGGAGGATGTGATTTCAGATCACTTTAAATACTGTTCATTTTGTAAGTAACAATCATCTTCACCTGGAACCGATTATGGAAAAATGATCTTCAGAACTTAATGGAACAACTCATAACATTTCGGCTTTAGACTAATGTGAATGATGTCCCATTTTTGTTTTGTCCCTCTTATTTTGGAATATTAATGTGTTGTACAACTTTAGTCTCAATGACATATGATGTTCCATTTTATGCATGTTTTAAATGTTTTTCATAATTTGTTGTTTCACAAATTATCACTATGATCGTTATATCGATTATAATATCATGACTTATGTCTGATTTTTAGTCGATTGATAAATGAATGCTTTAAGTTAAGATTTGTATTACTGTAATCATTCATAATCATAAGATCACTAGACCATATGTGTTTACTATTCTGTTCTTATAACCTAGCTGTCAGTAAGACACCTTGAATTTATTTAGGAGACTTTAGTATAAGCATGTTGCAGATTTCTTTCACAGGTGAGACAGCTGGAATTTTGGATCGCACAGAGACATAGACACAAAATAAAACTAATCTCAGGCTAGCTTTATTTCCATTTAATTTCAGTTATTTTACTTATTAGCGAAACATGATAGTTTTTTAGATTGGCTTTGACCATCACTCTATCCTTGTTTCATAAAATATTAAATTTAAGTTCTTAGATTTATGATTAGAAAACAGAAAATACAAAAAAATGTGTTTTCTTTATCTTCTTTTGAAAATAGTTACCAAACATGGATTTTGCAAGGTATCCACTAAAAACTTGCAATCTGTAATTACTCTGTACATAATGGCATGTTCATATTTATCTTTCTGTTGAATGTATTTGTAAATACTTAGATTAAAGTTTACATATTATTATATTTTTAGCACTAGTTAGTTTATTTCATTTCCCTTTTTTAGGACCTTAGTTGGCTAATGGAGCCATTAAATCTATCAAAATAGGTTACACCAAACATCTTGGGCTATTTAGACAACCCCGGACCAGATCTATTCTTCCAGTTAATGGCATGTGATATTTTCCCATCAACAGGTTGATGCACTTGTTATGGTATATGGTTGATGGTATAGGTTGTATTACAGGTTGATGCATGGTACATGTTGGTACTTGGTTGAGAAAAATATCTTGGGATGGTATGTGGTGATGTTGGGAATATGGTTTGAGATATGATTTTGATGATATTGGCATGAGTTTCATGTGGTTGAGAGTGGATCTAGTTTCGTTGATGGGACAATGACAATGGAAGTGGCAGTGAAAGTTTGGATACATTGACAAGTTGAGACAGTGGCAGTAGTAGTGATTGTGGCACTTATATTTTGGGGCAGTAGGATGGGGTAAGGGTAAGTGGTTGTATCCACCTTCTGGTTGGTGCCAGAAAAATTAGGGTTTTGTAGCCTCCTTTTGGTTTGAGCCAAAGAATTCAAGGAGTTGTATCTTCCTTCAGGTTGGACCTTGAGAATAGGGGGTTGTACCCTCCTTCCAGTTATAGCTGGAGAATTGGAAGTCGGTGCTTCTTATGAATGTATTTCTTCTGACATATAAGAAAATAATTATGTGGTTTTCTCCCACATTAGATTTCCATGTAAAATACTAGCGTACTTTGTACTTGATGTGATGTTGCTTATGATTATATTCTTATGATTTATTGAATATAATCATAGATGATACATTGATAATAAGCTACCAAACATTGTTTAAAAACTTGAAGAATATATATTGTGGTTAAAAGTAATAAAAACTTATCATATTGATTCACTCCCCCCCCCCCTTTGGAGCATGTTGATCCTTATCCTCTATCACTGTTGATGACTCTTGAGAACTTCTAGATTCCAAGTTCTTCTCAAACTTAACATATTTTCTCACAATTGTCTTCTGTTTCACTAGACTGAATATTTTGTAAGCATTTGAGGTGTCATTGTACCCCAAAAATATACCCATCTATCTTGGAGGCTCTAGCCTCATCCTCTTCTCCACAAGAACATGGATGTAGACTAGAAAAACAAATATCCTCAAATTTCCTATCTCTAGATTCACTCCTGATAATTCCTCCTCCAGATTCTAGTCCCCCAATATCCTATGAGGACTCATATTTTTCACATACACTGTTGTGTTACACACCTCTACCCAAAGAAACATAGGAAAATCCTAGTCATGTATCATATCCTTGGCAGAACTGATGATGGCATGGTTCTTCCATACAATTTTGTTGAGGTTTGTATGAGATTGTCATCTCCCTCTTGATATGTTCCTCCTTTTTTAAATACTTGAAGTCATTTAAGGTGTACTCTCCCCCATTATCCGACCTCAATACCTTGATCTTATTTCCTGTCTATTTTTCCACTTGAGCTCTAGGCTCCTGAAACTGACTGAATATGTCATCCTTGGTATTCATAAATAAGATCTAGGTTTTCTTGGAAAAGTCATCAATGAATGTCACACAGTATGATGATCCTTTTACTGATGCTACTGACATTGGCACACTCACAACTGAATGGATAAGATACAATATCCCCTTGGACCTACTCTTGCTACTTGGAATAGCATCCTTGGTATTTTTTCCTAGTACATACCCCTTGCAGACTCTTTGTTGCGCAATACTGAACTTTGGAAGACTTGTAACAATCCCCCTAAAAAATGGCAATGGCCTATAATGTAGGTGTCCCAACCTCTTGTGCCATAACTCACTTAGGTTGTCATTGTTGTTTACCAAATCTTGAATAGGATTACCCTGCAACTTGTATAAAGTACCCTCTCTAACCCCAATGACCATTGTTGTGTCTGGGATAGATTTCTCTAGATGTATGAGTACTTTCCCTCTCTAAAAATTAATGGAAAAAACCTTGTCCTCAATAGATGATACTGAGAGGAAATTATTCTTTAGTCCTGGCATGTAAAGCACATCCAGGGCATCTAACGAACCTCCTGACTCAAGTTGGAACATAATTCTTCCCTCTTCCTTCACTACATACTTTGCATCATCACCAAATTGCATATGAACATCTGAGTCCTTCTCTGTTAGACTGCTAAATAGCTCCCATGCTTTTTTCATATGATGGGATGCATCATTGTCCAAATACCATGCACTCCTTGTAACTCTGTTGGTAGAAAGGAAGGAAACCAGTGATTAATCCTTCTCAAACTTCACTGCAAACTCATCAAGCTTAATATTTGATGATGTTTCTTTCTATATATTTCCTTTACCCTTCTTATATGGACACTAAGATGCATAATTTCCATTCTTATGACATGATAAGAACTTCATTTTACTCAAATCCTTCTTCTTCCCTGGATGTGATGATCCTCCATCAGTATTACCCTTCTTGTTAGAACTCTTTCCTTTACCGTTATTTTTATTGCTGACATGAGCCAATTTATCATCACTACTTCATTTCTTGTTTCTCTTAGACTCCTCTCAAGTCTCTTCCTGAAAGAAATTATCCCAAAGTCTCTACCAATCTAGGATATTTTCCCGAGTGCAAACTCCCTTGACAAATGTTTCCCAAGACTTGGGAAGACCTTTCAATGCCACATTCATGATCTCTACATCCTCCATTTTCTCCCCTATGACTACAATCTAATCACATACCTGAGTGGTCCTCGTGAAATATCTCGTAACATTGTCAGATATAGACATCTGGATAGATCTGTGTTTATTCCTTATGACCATCTTCCTATTCATGGCAGTGCTCTGGGATAAACCTACCAGGGAATCAAACATATCTTTGGTCATATTATTGTCAAATAAGTGAGGAATTACATGATCGTTCACTAAATCCAAGAGTACCCACTCGGCTTTGATATCCTTCTTCTAGTGAACTTCCAAATCCGCATGATATCTCGGTGGAGAAACTACTTTTTCCACTAACTCCCAAAGGTCATACTCCTTTAACGCCAAAGTTACTCTTGATTTCCAAGATAGGAAGTTGGATTCTCCATCCAATATGTATTGAACTCTCAAAGGTGTTGATTCCATCCCTTAGACCTGATAAAATGCCCTAGAAAATACCTTCTACTAAACTTACCCCTATACTGACCTATATGGAATTTTCTTGTTTTATCTATGCTAATTGCAAGACCTGTATGCTAATAATTGTGTTGTTCCACCCAACCTATGTATTGGTACCTGTGTTGTTATCATGCAACCTTTAACCGAATAACCACACTATCTATGTGACCTGTACCAGAATACCCACATTATCCTCGATGGTCGATCCAACTGCAATACGGTTGTTTCCCTAAAATTTGTCCTTCAATTTCTACCTATTGGTTATGGATATTCTAAGATATCATGCAAAAGATATCAGATTTGTTCTTGGTCCTTCAAACACCCACCATGACACTCCTGATCCAATAGATCTGTTGTTTTAACCCTAGATATGAATTAGATCTATCTCCTGGTCACTCGGATATAACAGATTTGTCGTTTTGCAACCTGAGATTGGCTCCCTCTTAAAGCCACTGCTCTGATAACATGTTGAAATTTCCAATATTCTCTTCATGCCATGTTGAAATACTTACTCTAGAACCTAGGTATCTTGTTATCTAGTCATTTCCTTACTGCAAATCAAGTTAGAAAATCACAAAACAAAAATATATTGATGTAATATTCAACTGAAATAAAGATAGCATAAGAAATACCAGAAACCAAAAATATCATGCACAATACACAAATATATTATTCCCATCAACTAAGATTATCATTCAAATAAATTCAAAGCTTACAAGGGCTCCCTTACTAGGAAAATGGCCCAAATAGAAAAGAGACAAAGTACATCAAAACTTGACTGGTTGATCTTCTACCAACCTTGTTGTATGATCATGTATGGTAATAGGGTGACTATTATGTTGATACCCGTGTTGTTTTACGCTATCTACATGACTATTACGATGAAACCCGCATTGTTTTGCACAACCTATACCACAATACTTGAATTTTTCTACGACAGTCGATCCTTTTGTTGTATGACTATTCTCTCTCTTCATATGGCCTAGATCTCTAGGTGGAAGTTCTTATCCACCTATCCAATATCTCCTTGAATCACAATCCTTCCCGATCCAACTCTCTTTGTGTCAAATCAATCTATCAATTGTATTCCTCCTTCACCCTAGCCTTGCTTTTATAAGATTGAATTATGACCTAATCCTAATATCTAAAGTGATTGACAGTTGAGATTACTTCTCACCTCACTTGATATCAATGGATATTATTTAACTCACTAATGTTAATTAAAGAATTTCTTTAAAAGAACTCAATTCACTAATAAAATAACTTTACTTTAAAAATTCATTTAATTAAAGTAAATTCAAGGATACAAGGTTTTGGATGATTTCCACACATCTAGACACATAAACATGCACATAAATACTTATCCAATGATACCATGCATTAACAATCACCATGTTTCTCACTATGTTGTGATCAACCCATAGGCTCCTTTATTTATGGTTTTTAGGGTCCCAAACTTTCGGAGCCATTTTGAGGCCCTAAATGACATTTTTTTGGCATGGTGATGCCTATCATGTAGTCAAATGAATATTATAGGCCATCCAGAATGTGTACTTCTCAGCTAGACCTTCCTGATGGGATATTGATCACCCCAAACAGAGATCATACGAAAACGTTACACCCTCGAGAAGTTGACATATCAACTAACCACATCGAGGCTCACAAACCTTTTGGTGTTTCATCTTCTAGGGTTAGGGTTTTATTTTTTTAGGGTGTTATCATTGATTATTTATGTTCAAAGGTATTTTCGACCTCTTAAAAGGTGAATGAGTGTAGCCAACACATATCTCCCTTCATATATAAGGTATCACCAATCTAGCTAGCTTGTGTGCTTTGCATTTTACAGTCTTTTGTATTCTAGACAATCATTAATAGAATCTAAATTTAATGGTATTAATGGGTGAAATCACAAAGGTGGGTAACACTTCCATGACAATCGGATCTCCAAAATTTCGAAAAACAATTTTTCGGCCAAACTAATATTATTTTTTGGTCGAAAGTTATTGTTTTCGGTCGAACTAGTTTTCAGCCAAAAAGTGAAACGTCAAATCAAATGGTGCAGTAACGACACGCTCGATTTGTGTGTAAAAAAATAGTCGGATGGATATTTTTCCTCTGGAAATATGTTTTCAGCCGAAAGATAGTTCGGCCAAACTATCTTCTAGCCGAAAGATTGTTCGGTCGAACTATTTTTCAAACGAAAGATTATTTATATATCAACCACATATCGATTTTGTAACGTTTTCAAACTTTGTTGGAGTTTGTTGGCATTTCTAAGCATCTGTGAGCGAATAGGTCGTGATGGTGCAGGTCGTGTAGGCTGGCATTTTTGAGCATCTGTGAGCACAGAGGTCGTGTTGGCGTTTGTGAGCGTTGGCGGGCCGAGCTCCAGGTATTTCTCTGACCTGTAGTATTTAGTTTTAATTTTTATTTTTATTATGTATTGTTAAATTTTAATTTTAATTTTCAATTTATAATTAAAATTTAATTTCTTGGCCCCTGTGGCCAAGCCGTGGGCATTCCCATGGCTTGGCCATAGGTTTTGTCCCCCATGGCCAAGTCACAGTCCAGTGGACTGTGACTTGGCCGTGGGGGCTAGCCCTGTGGCTAAGCCATGGGCACGCCCACGGCTTGGCCACAGGGCTAGTGGACTG
>SNQJ01S0070980.1:37652-76118 GCA_010110895.2 Picea sitchensis
ATTGATCTACCTATGTGCGGGTTAGGACCTTAACAGAAAAGTTGTTACTGAATGAACTTCTAATATATTATGATCACAATAGATGTAGTACTAAATTGTAATCATTCACTCTTCAAGAAACACAAAAAGCAATTCAGAGAGATGGAAACACAGAGGAAACACATAACTCAAATTAAATGAAACTTAAAATCTCTATATGTACTTGTATTAATATTAAAAAAAAAATCTCTTTTACATTCGGAAAGAAGTAGCCTCGAATATATCTAAAATATGTGTATTTATACAAAAATTGTCTCAACTGAAAAACATTGGACTTCCCATAATATCTGCCTAAAAATAGAATACAATGAAATAACATCATGCAGATTTTGTGTTGGCGCTTCATTTGTTCCTTCATTTGCTCGAAGATGCACACGTTTTCCTTTGCTCTTTGAGTTGGGTACACATCTCCATTAAGGCCACCACGATCATTGGCTTATTGTATTTTCTATTTGATTCTGTTGACATTTGTCCCTTTGAATGTGTTCACTGGGATAGAGAATTGCAGTTGAAGATATGGGGATGGTAATTAAACAAATACCTTGGCATTGTCTCATTATGGGATAGCTAACAGTTACAGGCAAGAGTAATTTTTCAAGAATAGGATGACGTGGGGACAAGTGTCCAATAAGGAGGTGTGATGAGTGGATGCGAGAATGCATGTGGTAGGGATAGGCGGGGTAGGTGACGTTTAGAGAGAGGGAATGTGTAGGTGGTAAGGTAGGAGAGGGAGAGTACAGGTGGAGAAAATGGACTTTGTATATGTTCTTTCATTTTCTCCCAACTACACTAGATTTTCTCTACTCATTGAATTGTGTGCACATGTCCATCAATGCTACCACAAATATTGAAGGCTCAATCTTCTCGTTCACTTCAAAGGCAAACATATTATTTTGAATTTGTGGCAGCTTTTCCAGGATCTTGTTCACTTCTTGGATTTTGAACCAATATTGTGAACTTGGATTAACCAACAATTCATTGATTTTAAATAAATCGATTTGGTCCATCTGTTGGATGATTGACTGGATATTTTCCTAGTTCTTCCTAGAACTTTGTTGGTTCATTTCTATTTCAATCTGTCCCAATGACTCTGAGATAATGTTTCCTTCAAATTCAATCATCGTTTTATTCACTGAAGATAATGCCTCTAGACAAGCCTCTTTTGCATCTCTGGCAAGTTTCTTTCCTTCCTCCAGATTTGTTTCCCATGCTTTCAAGGCCATTTCACCCTTTACTTGTTCAGAATATGAGAAAGGGGTAAGACTATGGATATTTGTTTTTTTCTTACATATGATAACTTCCTGAAACTTAGACCTGGTTGTACAAGCCTCTTTTTCTTTGACATAAATATTTTTTAGAGAAAGGTCTATTGCCTGATATCTTTTCTGAATAACATCTACTTGTTGATAGAGCTCCTACTTGGTAACTTACAGCTTCTCATTTATTTCTGATGATTGTGTTTTGAAGGCAGTAATATCTATTGTTGTGTTTTCTGTGATGTTAATTTGGCCTGTAGTTGTTCAATCAAATTTTCCCACTGAGTGATCAAACCTTTGTTGTTCTGTGAACTCTGGTAGAGAAGCTTAAGGTTATCCTGCAACTGCTTCATTTGATGTTGATAATCATCCCTGATTTGTTCAATGTCCCGGTTCATCCTGCTTCTAACAGTATGCTCTCTACTATGTATCTCATTCTGCAATTTCTCTACCAAGAGACATTTATGTTGCAGTTGTTCAGTTAAATTGTCCACTGACCATTGATTGTCAGTGGCAAAATCCCCTAGTGAATCTGCAACTTCCTTTGCAAACTTAAGATCATCTTGGTATTTCCCATCATACACCAACCTTTGCCTTTTGGTGACTACTCCATCCTTTTGGTGAGATTCCCTTGTTACAATAGCATTTTGTTTCTTGGTGAAAAAGAAACTTGAAGGAGCCATCTCTTCAGGTGAGATAGGAGTAAGATATCCTACATAAATGAGTTTGGAACTAGGATTTCCAAAGCTGGTCTGTAAAGGGGTTAATGATGTAATAGGAGAAATAATTGTTGTGTAATGTTCTTATCCTATTGTATTTGGGGTGCCAGCAGAAGTAGTTGGCATTGAATGAGGAATAACTTGTCCTGGATTAATGAAAGCTTCGAACCGAGCTAATACTTGTGGATCATTCAATCCTGACAATGACTCTTTTATTTCGTGAAATAACACTTCTGGGATTTTTGGGACTTCTCCGGCTTTGTGCTTAGTGGAGAAAATTGGCTCAGATACTAGGGGTTTAGCTTCTTAAGAAGAAGGCAAGGGTTTTGACTCTCCCAGAAATATCTTTGGTAGACTATTTCATCTATGCTTTTGAAAGTTGAGGAAACCAGCATGTTCATAAGGAGGCAGAGTCTGGAATCTACTTTGAACTTCTTCATATGATCTTACTCCCCTGAACATCTCATCGTAAGGAGAATCCTCATGGATGTATCACTTCATGTTTTATTGAGCCAAATGATTCTCCATTATATTATGTGGATCATGCTTATTGAATTCAATGTCAACTAATTTGACACATTCCAGGGATGCATCTTCGACTTGAGAATGACAAAAATATAATAATGTGAACATATCAACTTGAATGGGAAAATTTGGCCAAACCTTTTTCTGAGCTTCTTTCAATTCCTTGTTGATACCTCCTGCTATTGTTTGGTATGCCACTTCTTTGCATACCAACCTGTCAGGTAAAAATTGTGGAAGGGCATTAGGAGGAATAGAACAACCAAATACTCTAATGTAGGAGAAATTCTCCTCAATGAACTAGTCTGTAAGTGTGCCTAAGTTCCCCATAATATTTTATGAGATCCTAGGCAGTAGGTGACCATAGATGGCTATGTGAACTGGTACCACCATGTTGTGACAGATTTCATAAAAGAAATCTCTGGCATTTTCTTCCCATAATTTGGAGTGGTAAAAATTTATTGTCTTAGAACTGGTCGGGGTCCAACTCCAATTCATCAGGGGGAATGGGGTCATGAAACAAATGCCATATATAATATAAGTTGACATGTAAAAAGGAGCAGGTTTCCCTTTTGATTTTGATCATTTATACTCAACAATTTTGACGCAGTCGCGCCCTCTAGGCACGCCCACTCACAGGATCTTCTCTTCTCTCGGCCCAAAGAACACTAACCGGTCCTTCTATTTCCCTATCGGGAAATCTTCACCCATAGAAAATCTCTGTGCGATCCCCTCTTTGCACTCGGGAGATCAGATTTCACAACTTCGCGAGGTCAGTGATCGGACTTTGCATTCTCGGATCCCGAGACCCAATACGAGTCAACACTGACCCTTCCTTTACCCTGTCAGGACTTCTTCTATCGTGAGTTCAGCCCTCGCGGTGTCGAGCAACTCGATTATTCGACCCCCGAGTCTCGATGCGCCGAAACTCCGATACGCCCGTGAGTTGACTTTTCAACGTCGTCACTTCAGTAGGGATTTTTTGGAGTTCACGGCATCACGATTCCTAACACAATGGTTTCGAGACTTATCGCTGCAAATTCCCGATAACTTGTGCCACCTGTCCTCCACTCGCTTCCTCAGCTGTGGCCCACACAAATTTTGTAACCGCCGAAATATTGCATATCACAATATCACGATTCTCGTTACAAGATTTTGGAGTTTAGATCCACGAAACCCTGATCCACGATATACGAGTAGATCCAATGGCCCTCGTGACCCCGATCAATGGCTCTGCCCCTCCTGAGATTTGAACCTTTCGATACTTCCTCTGTATCTTCCCTGCTTCTCTGTGAAATCTAATGACTCACGGGATGTCGCAAATTCTCCTCTGAGAATACCGACCGTCCTTCCTCCTTTGGGAAATCTGCGAACTAGTTGAGTGTTCCTCCATGGAACTCATTCATCCACGTGTAACTTATGACACTTCTTGCCAACCTTAGGGCACAACTTCTCTATGCTGTCTTTCAACGAATTTGAAGGCCTATCCCACCTGAGCTTTCTCACGACCTTCAAGTCTTTCAGGAATTTCTTGCATGCACTCCTTGCAACAACCTTCAACCCCATCTAAGTGTTGAAGTCTTTCAACTCTGCGCACTCCTTGCAGCAGCAGTCTTCAATACTCTTGCTCAGAATCGCAATTCTGATTCTTAACTTAGCCTACGCACTCCTTGCATGGCTCCTATGCTTAATTTCACTTCTGGAAATAGAAACAAAGTTTAAAATATCTGAGCCCTCCATCAATGAACTCCTTGCAGACACTTCAACTTCACTCCTTGTAGGAATCCTCACTTAGCTAGATAAACAATTGAAACTAATTCCCTTTCCTTCCAGATTTCAATTCAAACATGAAATCACATACACAGCATAACAGCAAATGCATAGCAGGAAATAAACATTCATGAGCACATCATTCAACATCAATACACAGAGAATAACACAAAACCATGAATTTGAACTAAAACTTTCTATTAATTCAAATGTCTGTACATGGGTGTTCTTCCTCAACTCTCTGTGTGCTCTTGTTCTTCCTTGATAATAATACAAATGCACAATGAGGGTGTCTATATCCCGTTTCCCTCTTGCTCTCTAAAACTATCAAATCCACAATTAAAAATTCTATCTACTTTCATTAACTACTTTAAATGCCTCCATCTACCTAAGGACGAGAGCATCCACTCAAGGTCCATTTACATATACAAGTGCGCCTCATTTAATTAACACATTTAAAGTTTGGCGCAACAACTTCAAGGGAAATATTGAAAATGTTGACTGGCTTGTCCAACTTTCTTCCACTTCCCGCGCTGGCTCACTTGACGTGGGAGATGCTCCTGCATCATACTCCCTCGCTTGAAAAATTTCATGGGCTCCTGTCCATGAGCTCCCTCACGGTCTGTCCATGCCTTTGTATTTCCGCTTCTCTTTCCCAACTAGCATCTTCAACTGGATGGTTCTTCCACTCTACGAGATACTCGAAATATTATTTTCGCCTGGTCCTCTTGCTTACTCTCTTGTCCAGTATGCACTCCATCTGTGGCTTCTCTGCAACTGGCATCTGTTTTGTCCACTGGATCACTTGCTACTCATTTCCTACTTCTTCAGGCTTATACGGGTACAAATCCGAGACGTTGAATATCAGAGATATTCCAATTCCATCCGGTAATTCGATCTCGTAAGCATTTTCCCCGAATTTCTTCAAGACCCTACACGGTCCGAATTTCTTCATTTTCAACTTATTATATGTTCCTCTCAGGAACGTTTCTTTCCTCAAATGTGCCAGAACTAAGTCGCCAACCTCAAACTAAATTTTTCTCTTCCGCTGATCGGCTCTGCACTTATACTCTTGTCTTGAATCTAGCAGTCACTGCTTCACCTGGCTGTGAAGTTCTCTCATCGCTTCTGCAAACTCTTCGGCACTAGCGCTCCTAGTCGCAGTCTATTATAAATCCCTTAGTTCAGAAACTCCTCTCGGCTGCATACCATAAACAATCTAAAATGGACTCTGCCCTGTACTCCTGTTTACTAAGTTGTTGTACGCAAACTTTGCCTGTGGTAATATATTGTCCCACTGGCTGTGGTGTTCTGTCACCAAGCTTCTCAACAAGTCTCCCAGACTTCTGTTGAGCACTTTTGTCTGTCCATCCATCTAAGGATGATACGCTGAACTAAATAATAGGTTAGTTCCCAGCTTCTTCCATAAGGTCCTCCAAAAATTCCCTATGAACTTCGTGTCTCTGTCTGAAACTATGCTTTTCGGTAGGCCGTGAAGTCGAATGACTTCTTTGAAAAACAGATTTGCGATGTGAGTTGCATCACTGGTTTTCTGACATGGGATAAAATGTGCCATCTTGGAAAATCTATCCACTATCACAAAGATTGATTCAAAACCCCTTTGTGTCCTTGGCAATCCCAATACGAAATCCATGCTAATTTCATCCCATGGCCTCTCTGGTATGGGTAATGGTTGATACAAAACTGCATTCTATCTTCTCCCCTTTGAATGCTGGCAAATTCTGCATCTGTCCATAAATATCTTAACTTCTGATCGCATCCCTGGCCAAAAGTATGATTCGCTCAGCTTCGCGAATGTCTTGTCATGACCGAAATGTTTGGCCAATCCTCCACTGTGTTTTTCCTTCAACAGATTCTCCCTCATGGAGCATTTCAGAATACACAGTTGATTACCCTTAAAGAGAAATCCTTCCTGGATCATATACTCTTCCCACTGGCTTCGGTCTCTGAGAACTGGGTTCTCAGTTGCTTCATACACCTCTTTGAAATCATGATCATCTGCGTACATGTTCCTGAGATCATCAAAACCTAACGTCTTGATTCGGAACTCCTGCAACAACAAACATTTCCTACTCAAAGAGTCAACAACTTTGTTAGCGGTACCCGAAATGTGCTTAATCACAAATGTGAAATTTTTCATATACCCTACCCATTTTACATGTCTCTGATTCAACTTCTCCTATTGAGTCACAAACTGTAATGCTCGATTATCACTATACAAAATAAATTCTTTCGGAATCAAGTAGTGCCTCCACTTCTTCAGTGCCTGAATGATAGCATAAAATTCCTTGTCATATGTGGAGTATTTCACTTTCGCCTCATTCAACTTCTCACTGAAGTATGCAATCGGCCTGTCATCCTAACTCAAGACCGCTCCTATTGCAAACCCACTTTCATCGCATTTCACCTTAAATGTCTTCCGAAAATCTGGCAACACCAACACCGGTTGTTCTGTAATCTTCTGTTTCAACAAGTTGAAACTTTTCTCGGCCTCTACTGTCCGGTGAAAAGATTTATGTCTTTTCTTCACTGTATCCAGCATTGCTTCGCTGATTCCACTGAAATTCCTAATGAATTTCTGGTAGAAACTCACCAATCCATGAAAACTTCTCACCTCAAATACATTTTTCGGTGATGGCCAATTCTTAATTACTTCCACCTTCTCCGGATCCATCCTCAAATTATCTGCCGAAATAACAAATCCCAGATAAATGAGCTCCATCTTCATGAACGAAGATTTCTTCATATTTATCAACAGCTTCTCCTGTTGTAGCTTCCGCATCACTGTAGCCAAATGCTTTAAGTGCTCTACCACTGATCTACTGTAAATTAGTATGTCATCCAAATACACGATGACAAATTTCCTGATGAACTCTTTCATCACTTTGTTCATCAACCTCATGAAGGTACTCGGTGCATTCGTCAAGCCAAATGGCGTGACTAGCCATTCATACAATCCCTCTTTTGTTTTGAAGGCTGTCTTCCACTCATTGCCTTCTCTCATGCGAATCTGGTGATATTCGCTTTTCAAATCAATCTTTGAAAAATATTTTTCTCCACTCAAGCAATCCATCAGATCATCCATCCTCGGCAATGGAAATCTATACCTGATGGTTATTTTTTTTATCACCCTTGAGTCGGTACACATCCTCCAACCTTCGTCTTTCTTCAGACTGAGTACTGTTGGAACAACACATGGACTCAATCTTTCCTTGACCAATCCTTTGTCCAACAAATCCTGGACTTGTCTCTTAACCTCTTCATTCTCCTGCGGCGTCAGCCTGTACGCAGATTTATTTGGCAAACTGGCCCCTGGTATGAGATCAATATGATGACTCACACTTCTAATCGGCAGCAACGAACGAGGTAGTTTTTCCACTATGATGTCAGCGATCTCTTCTAGGAGTTCCTGAATTTCTTCTGGTAAATCATCCACTCTTGTACTAGTCAGAACAATCCTTGGCTTCCTGACCACAAAGAATTGTGGATCTTCCTTCTTCTTAACCTCTGTAAGAAGTTCCTTCCCACTCATGAGAAGTACAGTGTTTCTTACCTCTGGCTTCACCTCTTTATCCTTAATCGGAAGCAACATATGGGTTCTCCCATTCTTCTCTAGGTTTTATGTGTTCTTTCTCCCATCATGAATCACATTTCTGTCATATTGCCATGGTCTACCCAGCAATAGATGACAAACATCCATGGGAATGACATCACATAACATCTTATCAGTATATCCTCCTATCTTGAATTCAACTAAACATTGTTTAGTGATAGTTACCTGGTGTCCTTTCTGCAACCAAGAAATTATGTAGGGGCTTGGATGATCAATCATCTCTAGCTCCAGTTTTTCCACCATCTCGGTTGAAACGAGATTATCGGTGCTTCCACTGTCTACAATAACCTTGCACACCCTGTCCTTGGTTTTGAAAGCAATTTGGAATAATCTGTTCCTCTGGACTGGACTCTCCACCTCCTTCTCAGGTGTCAAAAGAGTTTTTCACATCATAAGCGATCTTCCGCCTTCAGCGTCTTCTGCCTCAACATCCCACCTCTGCGCTTCGGTGATGTGAGCTTCTCTAGTCTCCTTCTTTTTTTCTGGACACTCATAAGACCTATGCCCATTCTTTCCACATGTGAAGCATGTAATTACTCCACCTCTTCCTCTTCCTCTACCTCTAGTATGAGGAAAAGTATTTCCATCAGCATAATCTCCTTTCTGCTCAGTATGTTGTCCTCTCTACTCAACATATTGTCCACGTTGTGAATTTCCACCTTTCTCAATTCGAGTTTGAGGTTTCTTCCAGTATTTTTTGGGCTTCTGGCTTCTGTCCTGGGCAACAGATTTGCCTCTAGGCTAGCTTCTGCCTCGGCCTCTTTGACCTTGTTTTCGGCTCAGCTTCTCCTCATCTTTCAGAGCCAATTGGTAAGCATCTTCCACCGTTCGGATGGTTAGTATGCTTAATTCATCCTGAATGTCATATCTCAGACCATTCAGATATCTGGCCACCTTCTCATCATCGCTTTCCCGATGACCTGCCTTGATGTTTAGCCTGTAGAATTCCTCAGTGTATTCTTTCACTGTCATCAACTTCTGTCTCAGGTTCTGCATCCTCCTGAACAGAGTAATTTGATAGTCTCTCGGGATGAATTTCGCTTTCATCTTCACGATCATTTTGTCCTAGCTCTTGATCTTTTGCTTGCCCTTGCAGCGTCTGTCTACTTGTAGCTCATCCCACCACAATGTTGCATGTCCTTTTAAGCATGTGACAACATGCTTGACTTTCTTATCCTCTTCGACATCTTCATAGTCGAAGTATGTATCTAGAGCTCTAATCCAGTCTAGAAGCTCCTATGCATCCAAGTTTCCCTCGTAAACTGGAATGTCCATTTTCACTCTTGCACCCATCCTGGCAATAGCTCTGATCAAACGCTCATTTGATGCATCTTCGGTTGCAATTTCCTCTTCATGTTCAGCCTCGACTTCGCTCTCGGAATCACTCAGATCCCCCACACTCGTTGTGCATCTTTGCGCTGTCTCCATGTCTTCGAGTCTTGCTCAGAGATCACGCATTTTTCTCTCCATTTATAGATTTGTTATCTGCCTTCCTCTTCTTCTCGGCATTTCCCTATCCTCTGGATCGGGTGATTGTCTCTCTCTCCTTGGCGGCATGGTGAATTCTCTTTCTCTACTACAAAAAGCAAAAACTCTTTCTGGGCTCTGATACCAAACTGATGCAGTCACGCCCTCCAGGCATGCCCGCTCACAGGTTCTTCTCTTCTCTCAGCCCGAAGAACACTAACCGGTCCTTCTATTTCCCTATCGGGAAATCTTCACCCACAGAAAATATCCGTGCGATCCCCTCTTTGCACTCGGGAGATCGGATTTCGTGACTTTGCGAGGTCAGTGATCAGACTTTGCACTCTCAGATCCCAAGACCCGATACGAGTCAACACTGACCCTTCCTTTACCCTGTCGAGACTTCTTCTATCATGAGTTCGACCCTCGTGGTGTCGAGCAACTCGATTATTCAACCACCGAGTCCCGATGCACCGAAACTCCGATACGCCCGCGAGTTGACTTTTCAACGCCGTCACTTCAGTAGGGATTTTTTGGAGTTCACAGTATCGCGAGTCCTAACACAATGGTATTGAGACTTATCACTATGAATTCTTGATAACTTGTGCCACCTGTCCTCCACTCGCCTGCTCAGCTGTGGCCCACACAAATTTTGTAACCACCGGAATATCGCGTATCGCAATATCACGATTCCCATTACAAGATTTTGGAGTTTAGATCCACAAAACCCTGATCCACGATATACGAGTAGATCCAACGGCCCTCGTGACCCCGATCAATGGCTCCGCCCCTCCTGAGATTTGAACCTTTCGATACTTCCTCTGCATCTTCCCTGCTTCTCTATGAAATCTGATGACTCACGGGATGTCGTGAATTCTCCTCTGAGAATACCGATCGTCCTTCCTCCTTTGGGAAATCCGCGAACTAGTTGAGTGTTCCTCCACGGAACTCCTTCATCTGCGCGTAACTTATGACGCTTCTTGCCAACCTTAGGGCACAACTTCTCTACGCTGTCTTTCAACGAATTTGAAGGCCTATCCCTCCTGATCTTTCTCAGGACCTTCAAGTCTTTCAGGAATTTCTTGCGCACACTCCTTGCGGCAACCTTCAACCCCATCTAATTGTTGAAGTCTTTCAACTCCGCGCACTCCTTGTAGCAGCAGTCTTCAATACTCTTGCTCAGAATCGAAATTCTGAGTCTTAACTTAGCCTGTGCACTCCTTTCACGGCTCCTATGCTTAATTTCACTTCTGGAAATAGAAACAAAGGTTAAACTATCTGAGCCCTCCATCAATGCACTCCTTGCGGACACTTCAACTGCACTCCTTGCAGGAATCCTCACTCAGCTAGAGAAACAATTGAAACTAATTCCCTTTCCTTCCAGATTTCAATTCAAATATGAAATCACATACACAGCATAACAGCAAATGCATAGCAGGAAATAAACATTCATGAGCACATCATTCAACATCAATACACAGAGAATAACACAAAACCATGAATTTGAACTAAAACTTTCTATTAATTCAAATGTCTGTACATGGGTGTTCTTCCTCAGCTCTCTGCGTGCTCTTGTTCTTCCTTGATAATAATACAAATGCACAATGAGGTTGTCTATATCCCGTTTCCCTCTTGCGCTCTAAAACTATCAAATCCACAATTAAAAATTCTATCTACTTTCATTAACTACTTTAAATGCCTCCATCTACCTAAGGACGAGAGAATCCGCTCAAGGTCCATTTACATATACAAGTGCGCCTCATTTAATTAACACATTTAAAGTTTGGCGCAACAAATTCAAGGGAAATATTGAAAATGTTGGTTGGCTTGTCCAGCTGTCTTCCACTTCCCGCATTGGCTCGCTTGACGTGGGAGATGCTCCTGCATCAATTTCCTTGGCCAAATTATTAGATAGCATGTTAGCCCAATTAAAGGTATAACCCCCGACTACTTCATTCATTATGGCTACCCACTCAAATGAGAAATGTGCAGGGTTATTTTTCCCAAACAGATGACAGAGCATCATGGCTATATATAACATATGAGCATCAAAGGACGTTGTGTCATAGATACCATGAGCGTCGGCTCTGAATTTTTTCGGATGTCCCCACCAGGTATTGATTATATCATGACCATTTGTTCCATATTGAGTGCATTCTCTTATCTCAAAATATAGAAGAAATGATGCATTGTAAGTATATTTAGGTGTAGGGTGTTAGCACTAGAATTCACCTTCAGATTGCATGGAAGGCAAGCCTAGTACCCATCAGTTTATATGTGAATGTAAGAGTGTTTTAAAGGGTCAAATGGAAAAGACTCAAAATGATAATGTTCCAACTCAGAAACAGGGCTAGCAATGCACCAGAAATAAAGGTCTTGGCTAACTTCAATCATTAGTTTGGGAGTAAATATGAATAGAGGGAAGACTTGAGTGAGAGGAGTGTAGGGATTGCTGCAAACATCAGGTCTACAAAAAGTCTAAGGAAGAAATCTTCTAATCACAAGATCTTCTTTACATCATAAACTATGGAAGATAAATAAACATCATGATAATATAATGATCAAACATCCACCATAACATCACCACAATCATTCATTTGAATCTTTCAAAGCATGAACATCTAGCATCAGAAGCAAACAAGCTGAAAGAGAAGTTGATTTCTATTAGCCAAAAAGTCTTAAGTCCAGTACATAGCCAGATCATAGTTACTTCATCAAAATATTATAGTCTAGGGGAGCCTTGCTCAACTATCCGAGCCTACTAAAGCAAATGATCTATCTATTTATAACAAAAAGGGAGGCAATAGCTCGAAGTATGAGCTGGCCTCCTTCCCTTGAAAAACTCTAAACATTTATTTGATCTAACAACTTATCTAACCACCTATGCTATAAAATAGGAAAATGTTGGTGACTAATCCAACTGAATTTCAAACTAATTTGATTTCCTTTTACTGCGCAGTTCCCTGTTTTCCATGTGTTTTTCAAAGCATGTGGTTGTCTTCATGATGCCAGTTGTTGCTTCTCCATAATTCTTCATCATCAATTTATCCAAAAGTTGTTAGCTTGGTCCTCCTAGATCCCTGATCTTTATTGGCAGCTTCCTTAGGTAGAAAATATGGGTAACGCACTACAAGGAGAAAAGGTAGCGTCTGTAGGTAGCGCCATTGCGCTGCATATGCGTGCAAAATTTTTCCCTCTATAAAATATTTGGTAGTACCTGTAGGTAGCACCTCTATACTGTGTATATGTACAGACTCTTCTCTCTCTGCAATATTGGGTAGCACCACTGTGTTGCGCCTGTATGCCAATTCTATTCTCTGCCAAATATTAGGTAGTTCCACTTACACTGTGCTTGTGTGTAGTGTTAGGTAGCATTTCCAAAACACAACGTATTCCATATTGAACATGTGCAGAACATTTGATGGTCTTTCATGATGACAAAATCATTTTAATTAGGTGCCTTAACCACACAATAGGTAGTGCTCTTTACTACTGAGAAAGCTAACACTTAGAAAAAAACCCAAAACTCTGATAGTTAATGCTTTGAAGCCTGTCTAGATGGTAGAGGAAATAATTGAATTTAGTTAACCCTCCCAAAAAGGAACCATCCTCAAAAATGGGGCTTACCTTTACCAACTATTTTGTCATTTTGACACTTAAACTCACACTCTTTCTAGTAGAAAGAGGATATTCAATTGACATAGAAGACTTCTTCTTATTATCATTGACAGGCTTCTTCAGTGTATTTGTGCTCTCCTTAGCTGTTGGTTTGTCATACTCAACAGAAGATTCAACCAACACCTGTAAATTTATTTGGGCTACTTCATCTTGAAAGTGCTTCAACTCTGCCTTTAGCTTCATGTTCTAAGACTAGAAGTCTTTGTTATGTCTGTAAAGATTCTTTAATTGTCTATGAAGGGGATGGGCTATTCTTGCTGCGAACCTCGCCAAGTCAAGGGTGTAACTGTAGCCATCCATAATCTCTTTCATCTGAACCAAGTGGACCTTATCTTCTGCTTTAAGACGAGCTATTTCTTTTCTTGCATCTCTAAACTGCTTGATAAGTCTTTTGTAGGTCTAACTGTCAGAAAGAACAGTGACATGCACAGTCTCACTAGGCTTTTTCTCAGACTCCTCTTCCTCCTGCATGGGAATTGTCTTGTCTACCTCATCAGATTCCTTGATGGCTTTACTTTTATTCTTCTTTCCCTACACAGGGGTTTCAAGTTTTCTTTCAATAGGATTCTCAATTCCTTTCTCATAGGTTTCTTATTTCCTCTCCAAAGGTATTTTATCACCTTTACCCTTCTTCCTCTGAATAAGGGTTTCTGATTTCTCCTCCTCAGGATTTTAAATGCTTTTTCCTTTCTTCTTTTGAATAGGGATTTCTGGTAAGGATTGCTCTTTGAAAACCTCCTTAGGAATAAATGACCTTATGAAAGGACTTTTACCCTTGATTTCGACTATTGGAGGAGAAGAGGGAAAGAGAAGCTTCTTCCCTCTCTTGGATGTATCTTTTTGTAGAAGAAGGCATCTCTTCTAACCCTTGTGGAGGAGGTGGTGAAAAATATCTTGGTGGAGAAGAACAAACTTCCTCCTCATCTTCTATGACTTGCTTGTTGATCTTTGAAAATTGAAGAGGGGCTCTGCCCTTTCTCTACCTACTGGTCCCTGCTTTAGAAGTACTGGTGGATGCCAAAGGAATTTCCTTCTAGGATTGAGGAGTTGGTTCTAGATCCAACTTGAAATGAGAATTAACAACAAAATTCTCCCACAAAATCTCTTTCTTACCCAATTCCTCAGAGACCAACATTCTGATTAGTTCAGAGTGGAAAAGGCTAGAATCCACATCCTTGAATTTGGCTTGTATCATGTCTGACATTTTACCCCTACTCCTCAACAAGTAATAGGGCATATTCA
Source organism: Picea sitchensis (assembly GCA_010110895.2). Taxonomy (NCBI): domain Eukaryota; kingdom Viridiplantae; phylum Streptophyta; class Pinopsida; order Pinales; family Pinaceae; genus Picea; species Picea sitchensis. The sequence continues at coordinate 51,977 of SNQJ01S0070980.1, forward strand.
TCTCAACCTTACCAGTAAAATGTAGCAACAACCTTATATGGTATTGGTATAATTTGTTAAATCTCCCTTCACAAGTAAAATATCTCTGTATGATCTTCAATAATCTGCCAAATTGTTCAATCAATTGACTCCTTGACATACTTTTTGACAAATCATTGGCTTGATATTCAGGTTTAACGATATCTTTTGCATATGTTGAACTTAAAACCATGTCTTTGAACCACTTTTCACCTGTAATGGGGATCCTTGTTGCAGTTGAGATAGAGGCTTCAGTGACCTCAAACTCCAAATCACCAACCTTGGTTTTCCTGCCATTAAACTGCAATGCAAACTGTCTTGCTAACTCTGGATGGCCTCTTTGCATGTTCTGACAGAAAGAGAGGCACCCTACTCTTTGAAAGTCCTCTCTTGCTATGGGTGTTGTACCAAAAAGATGCATGTCCACCGGTTCTGTCCTAACCACCTTGCCACCTTTGTGTGTCTTCCTCAATTGAGGAGTTTCCATGGCTCAAAATGAGGGTTTTTAAGAGGCTTAAGGGATCGTAATGACCAAGAAGGATGTGAATCAGAATTCAAATATATAAGGTTGGCCCTTTTAGATAGACTGATTCTAGTAGGCGACTTTAGGAATTACACCCTTAGGCCTGTATAGGTATTCTGGAGTGTAAGCACTGAGGGAGTAATCCAGAATTGGCCCTTTGCAATTGAGTGAAAATGCTAAAATCCAAGATGAAAGGAAACAAGGAAGGCAGAGAGAGTTTAGGCAGTGCCTCTGGGTAAGGCAACACATACGCAGAGGATAGGCTATTTACAGGCTTGCGATCTAAATGACTGAGGCAGGCAGCAATAAACTGACTTAGAAGCAGGAAATGAAGATACAAGTCTAGAAAAGAAAGAAGACTAGGTTACCATGCAAAGATGAGCCCCTTACAACTGTGTAAACTTGGACTACCAAAACCCGAGCACAAATTACTTGTGAAAATTAATATGCAAAGTGGGGGCAACATGAGATACCTATGGAGTAGACACATGTTGGATCCATGAATGAAATCTCAGGATGAGATTATGAAAACTTCATCCCTCGAACCCACTTCAGTCTCAAAATTGGTTTATTTGTTGTCACCTGATCAGAACTTGTGAATTTGTGCAGCACATCACTGTTGATATTTTCAAAAATATAAACCGTTACCAAGGATCGTAAATGGGATATCTGGTAAGTAACATTAACTAATTGTTGGCACTGAAAACAAGGGATATGACATCAGTTGTGGCAATCATGACTTGAGGTGGAAGTATGATGAATTGGATAGGCGCTACAGAACTGCTTTATGAGTAGGCAATGTTTCCAATTCAAAAAATGATTAGATAAGTAAGAAAGGACAATGAGGCATGCTTATGAGGTCATGAGTGAGGAGAGAGGAGTGTCACATCAATCTAGTCATGGGAGGGATCAACCTAGGGAAAAGTCATGAAGAGGACCAAAATGAGTCATGAGTTAAAAAGGTTCAAGGATCAAAAACCAATTTGAGGATCAAATAAGAGCTAAGACTCAAAAACTTTAATCATCTAAGGGGTCCTACCAAACATAAATTTTAAAGGGATGAGACCTTAAAAGAAAAATTAAAATATAAGACTTGAAAAAAGATTGAAAACAAACTAAAAGACCCAAGGCAATTTAGTGTGATAACATTGGCTTCACAGGGGATGGCAAGCCCCCTGCGGGCTACCAAGAATGAGTAGATACAGTTCCTTATCCTAGGGATATGGGGTCAGTTATTAAAATAAAAATAAAAATATAATGATATTTACAATGACAAGAAGAGCCACTCAAGGCTCAAGCAAAGTACTTTTTCAGGAAATGCCCATTAACAAGGCCATCAAAAACCTCTTCATTCTCCATATTCTGCAACTTGAAAGTGTTATTAGAGAATACCTCAGATATTTTGAAAGGACCGATCCATAAAGCTTCAAATTTACCGTGCTTTCCTTTATCCTTCTTCGGTGCATCCCATTTGAGCACCATATCATCCAATTGAAAGTCCTCTTTGTTCACCATTTTGTCAAAAGCATGCTTGATCTTCAGTTGATGGTCAACTGCTTTGTCTACAAGTTTCTCTTGGGTCTGCTACACTTCAATCAACTGCCGAATCCTTCTGATCATATGATCAGGTTCCCCTTGATAATCTTGGAAGAATTTTGCCACAGGTAAGGCATGTTGAGAAGGAAAAACTGCCTCAACTCCATACACCATCTGGAAAGGGGAAAGTCCCAAGGACCTTTTCATTTTCACTCTGTCAGCCCATAGAGAAAATTTGAGTTTTGAGTCCCATGCCTTTTTGTTATCCTCTAACATCTTTTTAATGATATTTATAATGCTTTTGTTCAAGGATTCTGCAAGCTCGTTTCCCTATGGATAGTAAGGGGTGGAATGAATCAAAGTGATCCCAAACTATTCACAAAACTGAATCAATGGTTCAGCCTTGAATGATGCAGCATTATCAGTGACGATTCCAAGAAACCTTACTATGATGTCTTCCAAGAAACCAATGATCACTTTGTGTGAAGCATTCCTTATGGGAATAGCTTCAATCCATTTAGTAAAGTAATCTGTAGCAGTCAAGATCCATCTATGTTGACCACTGGAAGTGGGATGGATTTCCTTGATAAAATCTAGGCCCCACTGCTGGAAGGGTCCTGAGGTTTCCATAGGCTTTAATGGAAAAGACTTAAGCTGCTACTTTCGGAGAAATTCTGACACTTAGCACAGGCTCTGATCTTATCAAAAACATCACTGAACAAACTGGACCAAAAGCACCCAGCCCTGAGGATGTTGTATGCCGTGGTCCTCCAATAATGATGCCCCCCCACATAAAATGTCATGGAAATCAGACATAATCTTTTGGGCTTCTTGGGGGTCTAGGCATCTCAAAATCACTCCTAATGGATCCTTCCAATACAAAATTTGATCAACAAGGCAGTACTTTATTGATTTGAGTTTTAAGGCCCTCACCTTGTTCTTTTCCATGCCACTTGGAGCCTGTAAATTTTGCATAAAAAATATAATGTCCTTGTACCAGCTGCAATTTTCCAATGTAGAGATAACTTGAGGACCTTCATCAGTTAATTCATCCTGTTTCTTTTATGAACATGAGCTAATGAAATTTACCCCCAATGCTGAGCAATTTGATTCATCCAACAGCTTGCCTAAACCCCAACCTTTAACCAATTTGGTAGGCTTGATTTCTAAATGAACTTCAAGTAGTTTAGTAATCCATTTGTTGTGTTTTCCATCAATATCAGGCTGAATAAGAATTTCTTTTACAGCAGCTGATGGGACATAAGAAACAACTCTTGAATGCAGGACATAAAATCTGAAGGACTTAAGTGCTCTAACCAATGCACAGGCTTGTTTGTCCATGATATCATACTTTAGCTCAGCATCTCTCAATGCCCTACTAAAAAAGGCAATGGGTTTCTCTAAGCCTTCAGCATTCTTCTGCAATAGGACTGTTGCTACTGTATCAAAAGAGGCAAAAGAAAAAATAAGAAAGTCCTTGGAGTAGTTGGGGCTAACAAGAACGAGGGCTTCAGTCAAGGATTTCTTTATTTGATCAAAATAATCATGGACCTCAACATTCCATTTTATTTCACTATCCTTCCTCAGCATGGTTGTGATATACTTAACTAACTCAACAAAATTTGACACAAATCTTCTCAAAAAAATGATTTTTCCTAGAAAAGATTGTACCTCTCTTTTAGATCTAGGAAGTGAAAAAGTTTGTATAGCCTCAACCTACTGGAATCAATCCTTACCCCTTCATCTGACTCAATATGCCCCAATAATTTTCCTTCTTTCATGGAAAACAATGATTTTTTCACATTCAAAGAGAGGCCAAATTTTCTGCATTTCAAGAAAACCTTTCTTAAATGATCACAATGTTCTTTATCAGACTAAGAATACATTGTTATGTCGTCCAAATAGATAACAACAAACTTATCCCTTTCTCCAATCAATGTTATGTCCATAGCTCGCTGAAAATTTGCCGCTGCATTCATCAAACCAAAGGGCATCTTGGTGTACATAAATGTACCCCAAGGAGTGGTAAAGGTCGTCTTCTCCCTGTCTTCTAGAAAAACAGAGACCTGATTGTATCCGGAAAATCCATCAACCATAGACATCCTGGTTTCTCCTGTCACCTTCTGTAATATGTGCTCCATCTTGGGTAAAGGGTAATTATCCTTCTTTGAGCTTCTGTTCAAATTTAGGAAATCAAAACAAAGTCTGATTTCTCCATTATTTTTTCTTATTGGGACCAAATTAGCTACCCATTCAGAATACCTCAAAGGAATGATAATTTTTTCATCTAAAATCTTCTTAACTTCTTTCTCCATGACATGCAGCAACATAGGATTGATTTTCCTCAAATTTTTCCTGAAGGGTTTGGTGTTTTATTTTAATGGGATCTTGTGCTCTATTATGCTTGTGTCATAAGTTCTGAGATCTTCATAATTCTAAGCGAATACATCAGCAAATTCTTTCAACAACTTAGTATATTGTTCCCTCTGCTCTTCTGATAGGCTTCTTGATAGTTTGGCATATTTTGGATCCTTTTCAGTGCCCACATTGCACTCAGTTATATCTTCATCATCAGTGGATACCTTCTCTTTCAATTCCACATCATTCCCATCAAATAATCTTTCCAAAGGAACCAGTCCCTTTGGTATATGATTACTAGGCGGTTGCACAATATGATGATTAGCAATTTTATTGAGGAAAACATCAGCATGAGGAGTGACTTCTGAGTCATGATCCTGATCAATGTGTAATGCAGAAAATTCATCAACAATCTAAGAAAAATTTTAAGTTCTAAATCATCTTCGAACACCTTCCAATATTTTACATATTATCCAGTATAGAAGGCCTGTATTTGACCTCTACATCATGCTTGATTTTGGGTAGTATAGGAATTCTGAAGTTGCTTGCTGATATAGCCAAAGAATCATCCATGGTATTCTCTTCTCTAGGAATGAATGATATATTAAAAGTAGAGAAAACACTGTCCACCAAATCCCACACTTCATTTATGTAAGATCTAAGCTTAGGATGCTTTTTTTGATAAAGATTTTTAATCTGATGGACTATAAATTCAGCATCCCCAAATACTGACAGTTCTTCTATCCCCGTGTCTTTAGCTGCCCTCAATCCCAAGACAAGAGCCTCATACTATGACACATTATTAGTAGTCTCAAATTCTATTTTATATGACAAAGATATAGTTTCTTGATTTGGTTAGACAAAGACCATCCCAGCACCAACACCTTCCTTAGAAGAGGCTCCATCAAAAAACATCTTCCATATAGAAGTGGTTAGAAGAGGCTCTTCAAAAAATTTGATGGACTATTTTCTAATTTCTAAAGGATCTTCAGGAGCATCGATGAGCTGCAAAATACTAGATCCCAAATCTATATCAAAGGCAAAAATAGGGTGATTTGTGGGGTTTGCTTCATCACTAATGATGTAAGCCAATTGAGCTTCCATGTAAAGTCTTCTATGCTCTCCCCAAAAAACAGGAATAGTAACATAAAAGAGATCCATTTGCAAGGTTCCCCCAAGTCTTTTTATACAGGATCTTGACAAGAGCATGCCAAACTTGGGGGGAACATTAGCAACTACGATATCCATAAGTATACTCTTCATGGCTAGTTGAAATAAGGTCACCACCATATCCTTAATGACTCCAAGACACTTGAATTTTCTAGAGTCAAAATAATATAAGTCATGATAGGTCTTTTTGACTTCTAACCCAAGTTCATCCATAACAGACTTTGGCATAAGATTGTGGGATGCCCCTAAATCCATGAGACAATTTTGTAGCACCTTGTCATGTATATTCAATGAGGTGTAGAAAGGTGGGGACGAGTCATCTCTATATTCTATTAAAGAACTTAAAATCACTGTTGGCTTTTCATCTTGCAGATTTATTGAGTCAGTGGCATTTGAAGATGATTCTGGCTATAACATTTTGGATAAAAAAAAATTAAAATCCTCATTTTTTATCAATTCCAAAAAAGGTATAGGGATCTTTATTTTCTAGATCTCATTCTCAAAACTGAAGGAAGGGGAAGGCTTCAAAATCTCTTTAGTTTCAGAAGGAGGATTTCTGATCAAAACTTGTGGGTTTTGAGAGTCTTTTTCCTTGCTGCTCACTGTCACAGCCTTGGCAGAATCTTCTTTTTGCATAGGATGATTAGGGGCATAATATTTTTATTTATTCTTCTTAGATCTCAGAGTATATCTACTAGGATTTTCCTTTTCTTTCTCTCCCTTCCTTAACTCATTAATTTGAATATCCATTAAAGATTGTTCATAAGAGGATTGAGTCAAGTGGGGGGATGGGGATGTATCACCTAAGGAGTGAATCTCAGGATTAGCTTCTACCTCCTCTTCTTCTTCATCAGCCACTAAATTATTTTGAAAAGGAGCTTGTACCCTTTGATCATCTCTCTCTGTTTCTAGGATCTCTAGGAAGGATTTGGGGAGAATTATTCGGTCTCCTGTAGTTACCTCTGTTATCATTGTTTTGAGTATTTCTATATGTCTGTCTCCCTTCTGATTTTAACTTCTCAATATTAGTAGAAAGGGATTTTACTAATTTGGTTAGCTCATCTACTTGAGAATAGACAACAGGGGAATCAGAAGTTGAAGCTTTAGCTCTATTTTTTCTCCTATCCCTATCAGATTTCCCCATGAGCTTATCTGATGCCACTATGTTGGATTCTACCTTTAAGGCAACATATTTCATATGAACCAAGGAAGGTGACCTTCTTTCTCTTAAAAGGAGGCAGAATTCGGAATCAAATGAACTGGCATAAGTGATTTTTTCCATGGTTTTAGTGGGTTTGATCTCATCAGGGATCTTCTTGTACATTTTGTTAAATCTTTTAGAAAAGTCAGAGACAGACTCTCCTTCTTTCCTTTTCAAAGATCCAAATCCTGTGATGTAGTACAAAAAATCATTTTTTTCACCCCAATGCCTCAAGAAAGCTTCATCCAATGCCTCAATACCAGTAATGGATCCAGGGGCCAGACCCCTAAACCACTTCCTAGCCTCACCAAAAAGGCTTTGGATGAAAACCCTCATCCAAACATCTTCATTTTCAATATTTTGGTTATCTGCATAGTTATAGAAAGAAGCAAGATGTTCCTCAGCTATTATATCTTCTTCTCCAATAAACTTGGGCATATATTTCAAATAATCTCCAGGGGGAAGAGAATTCACTGGCTGAGGAAAGACTAGAGGAGCATATCTTACAGCCACTGTGGAATCCATCCTATTTGCAGGGGGGCTAACAACTTCCATTTGATTTTGGATTCTTGGTGAACAAGAAGGAGAAGGAGACTTGACTGTGTACAGAGTTGGAGAGGAAGGAACAGATGAAGGGGGGGTTTCGTTTTTCGCAATGGAAGGTTGATTCTTGGAAGAGGAAGGTAAGGTCTAATAGGGGGATGAATTTTATACTTCTTTGGCAGCAAAAGTTTTAACAGAAAGAGGTGTAGAAAAACCTAAAGTAGGGAAATCTTCAAAACTATCAAGACTGAAACACTTCTCAATATCAGGGGAAGAGAAAATATCAATGTTTTCTTCTTTCAATTCAGTTTCAAAGGAAGAGTATTCAATAGGAAACCCTTCAAAATCAAGTTCTTCAGTAGAAGATAAAGCAATCTTACTTGATAAAACAACTGGAGTATCAAGAGTAAAATTAGGCAACTAACCAGAAGCACTTGTAGCAGCAGCAAAAAAACTTTTTTGAGAAGATTCTCCCTTCTTGATTATCTTCTCTAGGTCAGACTCAGGTGGTACCAAAGGTAGTTGTGGATTTGACCTCATATGTATGCCTTTAGGTGCCAGAGATGAAACAATGGAGTCACCAGGTGCAGGTTGCAATCTTGAAAATACTGAGTTCTAATGCACCTTTAGAACTAGAATACTTTGTCATTTTAATCCCAACGAAAAGTCTTCAAATTGTTCCCCGACAATGGTGCCAAAAATTTTAGCACTAGAAGTCACCTTCAGATTGCATGGAAGGCAAGCCTAGTACCCATCAGGTTTAATGTGAATGTAAGAGTGTTTTAAAGGGTCAAATGGAAAAGACTCAAAATGATAATGTTTCAACTCATAAACAGGGCTAGCAATGCACTAGAAATCAAGGTCTTAGCTAACTTCAATCAGTAGTTTGGGAGTAAATATGAATAGAGGGAAGACTTGAGTGAGAGGAGTGTAGGGACTGCTACAAACATCAGGTCTAGAAAAATTCTAAAGAAGAAGTTTTTAATCACAAGATCTTCTTGACATCAGAAACTAAGGAAGATAAATAAACATCATGATAATATAATGATCAAACATCCACCATAACATCACCACAATCATTCATGTGAATCTTTCAAATCATGAACATTTAGCATCAGAAGAAAACAAGATGAAAGAGAAGATGATTTCTATTAGCCAAAAAGTCTTAAGTCCAGTACATAGTCGGATCACAGTTACTTCATCAAAATAGTACAGTCTAGGGGAGCCTTGCTCAACCATCCGAGCCTACTAAAGAAAATGATCTATATATTTATAACAAAAAGGGAGGCAATACTTGGAAGTACGAGCTAGACTCTTTCCCTTGAAAAACTCTAAACATTTATTTGATCTAACAACTTATCTAACCACCTATGCTATAAAACAGGAAAATGTTGGTGACTAATCCAACTAAATTTCAAACTAATTTGATTTCCTTTTGCTGCGCAGCTCCCTGTTTTCCATGTGTCTTTCAAAGCATGTGGTTGTCTTCATGATGCCAACTACTGCTTCTCCATCCTTCTTCATCATCAATTTATCCAAAAGTTGTTAGCTTGGTCCTCCTAGATCCCTGTTCTTTATTGGCAGCTTCCTTGGGTAGAAAATTTGGGTAGCGCACTACAAGGAGAAAAGGTAGTGCATGTAGATAGCACCACTACGCTGCATATGTGTGCAAATTTTTTCCCTCTATAAAATATTTGGTAGCGCGTGTAGGTAGCGCCTTTATACTGCATATATGTACAGACTCTGTTCTCTGTGCAATATTGGGTAGCACAGTTAGGTAGCACCACTATATTGTGCCTATATGGAAATTATGTTCTCTGCCAAATATTAGGTAGCGCCTGTAGATAGCGCCACTTATGCTGCGCCTTTGTCCTGTCTTAGGTAGCATTGCCAAAATGCAATGTCTTCCATCTTGAACATGTGCCGAACAATTGATGGTCTTTCATGATGAAAAAATCATTTTAATTAGGTGCCTTGACCACACAATAGGTAGTGCCCTTTACCACTGAGGAAGCTAGCACTTAGCAAAAAACCCAAAACTATGATAGTTAATGCTTAGAAGCCTGTCTATATGGAAGAGGAAATAATTGAATTTAGTTAACCCTCCCAAAAAGGAACCATCCTCAAAAATGGGTCTTACCTTTACCAACTATATTGTCATTTTGACACTTAACCTCACACTCTTTCTAGTAGAAAGAGGATCTTCAATTGACATAGCAGACTTCTTCTTCTTAGCATTGACAGGATTCTTCAGCGTAGTTGTGCTCTCCTTAGCTGTTGGTTTGTCATCCTCAATAGCAGCTTCAACCAACACCTGTAAATTTCTTTGGGCTACTTCATCTTGAAAGTGCTTCAGCTCTGCCTTTAGCTTCCTGTTCTAAGACTGGAAGTCTATGTTCTGTCTGTAAAGACTCTTTAGCTGTGTATGAACGGGTTGAGCTCTTCTTATTACGAACCTCTCCAAGTAAAAGGTGTAACTATAGCCATCCATAAGCTCTTTCATCTGAACCAAGTGGACCTTATCTTCTGCTTTAAGACGAGTTATTTCTTATCTTGCATCTCTAAGTTGCTTGATAAGTATTTTGTAGCTCTGACTGTCAGGAGGAATAGTGGCATGCACAGTCTCACTAGGATTTTTACCAAACTCCTCTTCCTCCTGCATGGGAATTGTCTTGTCTACCTCATCAGGTTCCATGATGGATTTACTTTTATTCTTATTTCTTTGCATAGGGATTTCATATTTTGTTTCAACAAGATTCTCAATGCCTTTCTCAGAGGTTTCTTCTTTCCTCTCCAAAGGTATTTTAGCACCTTTACCCTTCTTCCTCTAAATAAGGGTTTCTGATTTCTCCTCCTTAGGATTTTCAATGCTTTTTCCTTTCTTCTTTTGAATAGGGGTTTCTAGTAAGGATTGATCTTTGAAAACCTCCTTAGGAATTGATGACCTTGTGAAAGGTCTTTTACCCTTGATTTCGACTACTGGAGGAGAAGAGGGAAAGAGAAGCTTATTCTCTCTCTTGGATGTAGCTTTGGTAGAAGAAGGCATATCTTCTAACCCTGGTGGAGGAGGTGGTGAAAAATATCTATGTGGAGAAGGAAAAATTTCCTCCTCAGCTTCTGTGACCTACTTGTTGATCTCTGAAACTTGAACAAGGGCTCTTCCCTTTCTCTTCCTATTGGTCCCTACTTTAGAAGTACTAGTGAGTGGAAAAGGACTTTCCTTCTGTGATTGATGAGCTGGTGTTAGATCCAACTTGAAATGATAATTAACAACAAAATTCTCTCACGAAATCTCTTTCTTACCTAATTCCTCAGAGACCATCATTCTGATTAGTCCATAGTGGAAAAGACTAGAATCCACATCCTTGGATTTGTCTTGTATCCTGTCTAACATTTTACCCATGCTCCTCAACAAGTAATAGGGAATATTCATCTCAACCTTACCAACAAAATGTAGCAACGGCCTTATATGGTACTGGTATAATGTGTTAAATCTCCCTTCACAAGTAAAATATCTCTATATGATCTTCAATAATCTATCAAATTATTCAATCAATTGACTCCTTGGCATACTTTTTGACAAATCATTGGCTTGATATTCAGGTTTAAAGAGATCTTTTGCATATGCTAAACTTAAAACCATGGCTTTGAACCACTTTTCACCTGTAATGGGGATCCCTATTGCAGCTGAGATAGAGGCTTCAGTGACATCAAATTCCAAATCACCAACCTTGGTTTTCCTGCCATCAAACTGCAATGCAAACTATCTTGCTAGCTCTGGATGGCCTATCTACATGTTCTGACAGAAAGAGAGGCACCCTACTCTTTGAAAGGCCTCTCTTGCTATGGGTTTTGTATCAAAAAGATGCATTTCCATCGGTTCTGTCCTAACCACCTTTCCACCTTTGTGTGTCTTCCTCGATTGAGGAGTCTCCATGGCTCAAAATGAGGGTTTTTAAGAGGCTTAAGGGATGGTAATGACCAAGAAGGCTGTGAATCGAACTTCAAATATATAAGGATGACCCTTTTAGATAGACTGATGCTAGTAGGCGACTTTAGGAATTACACCCTTAGGCTTGTGCAGGTATTCTAGAGTGTAAACAGTGAGGGAGTAATACAGAATTGGCCCTTTTAAATTGGATGAAAATGCTAAACTCCAAGATGAAAGGAAACAAGGAAGGCAGAGAGGGTTTAGGTAGTGCCTTTGGGTAGTGCAATTCATACACAGAGGATAGGCTATTTACATGCTTGCGATCTAAATGACTGAGGTAGGAAACAATAAACTGACTTAGACGTAGGCAATGAAGATACAAGTTTGGAAAAGAAGGAAGACCAGGTTACCATGCAAAGACAAGCCCCTTATGGCTATGTAAACTTTGCCAACCAAAACCCAAGCGCAAATTCCTTGTGAAAATTAATATACAGAGGGGGGGCAACACGGGATACCTATGGAGTAGACACCTGTTGGATCCTTGAATGAAATATCAGGATGAGATTGTGAAAACTTCAGCCCTCGAACCCACTTCAGTCTCAAACTTGGTTGCCTTGTTGTCACCTGATCAGAACTTGTGAATTTGCACAGTGCATCACTGTTGATATTTTCAAAATATAAATCGTTACCAAGGCTCGTAAATGTAAGATATGGTAAGAATCTTTAACTAACTGTTGGAACTAAAAACAAGGGATATGACATCAGTCATGGCAATCATGACTTGAGGTGGAAGTATGACGAACTAGATAGGCGCTACAGAACTGCCTGATGAGTAGGCAGTGTTTCCAATTCAAAAAATGATTAGATAAGTAAGGGAGGACAATGAGCCATGCTTATGAGGTCATGAATGAGGAGAGAGGATTGTCACATCAATATATTCATGGGAGGTATCGACCTAGGGACAAGTCATGAAGGGGACCAAAATGAGTCATGAGCTAAAAAGGTTCAAGGATCAAAAACCAATTTGAGGATCAAATAAGAACTAAGACTCAAAAACTTTAATCATCTAAGGGGTCCTACAAAACATAAATTTTAAAGGGATGAGACCTTAAAAGAAAAATTAAAATCTAAGGCTTGAAAAAAGATTGAAAACAAACTAAAAGACCCAAGGCAATTTAGTGTGATAACATAGGGGAAATATTTTACATTACTTGTCATTTCTCTGGTTAGAAAGAGACGATGGCGGTCTGCTAGTGGTTGATGATGCTCCTGGTTTGGATGTCAACATGTTCCAAACCCAAATTTATCATATCATTGTAGGGTATAATTCTGGGTCGTGCAGCGATCTTATGCAGTTCTGACTGTGCTACAAATTTAAGCTTGGTTGAGAAGGACTCAGCATCTTCCTCGGAAGAGTCGTCTGGATAGTTAATAATCTCATGCTCTAAGATATCAAAAACCCTCTTCCAAGTTTTAATGGTGTCGTAACTCATGGATTTGTTTCTGATAGAACATCTGCATTTGGATTGGAATCATCACCCAATGCATCAAGATTATTTGCAGATTTTCGTGGCACCATAATCCTCAAGGAAATAGAATTATCCTACCTGTAACAAGAGAAGTTTGTAAGCTCTACACTGAATAAAAAACTACTAATTGAAAATGGTAAAATGATTTTTAAATTCGAAGTGCTTTATTCAAAAAGTCTATCGATCTTCGTATAGATCTACTAACGAAGAATATATTAAAAACTTAATAGAATTTATTACCTGGTGATTCACAATCTTTATTGGAATCATTAACCTTAATCAATCATAAATTTTATTAATACGTCGAAGGTTCAGCGTTCGGAAGTATTGATTATGATAGTTTTGAAGTTTCCCAAAGGTTGTATTCACAGAGAAGTTAATCACTAAGTAATCACTTTTATGTTTTAATTAATCATGTTTTAAAATGTTGTATTAACTTTAAGTGTTTCGAAAGTTCAGAATTCAGAAGTTTTGAATATAGAACAAGAGAAATATTTTGAAGCCTCAAACTGGGAAGCCATTAATTAACACTTAATCATGATTAATTAAAGTCGTTAACCACTTTATTAACCCTTTGAAACCCTTTTTTACTTTTTGTAATATCCAATGCTTTGGCGCTTTGATACTTTGGGGATTTTGAAATCAATATTTGTTAAAACTCCTGAAGAGAAATATTTTGGAGTGACGTGGAAGAGATGACATCATTCTTGATGATGTGTCAAGAAAAGAGAGGTGCCATGTGTCACTTGAAAATGTGTGAATCATCTGACATAAATGTCAAAAAAAAGTGCCACGTGTTAACCCAAAAAAATATTTTAGAAGACATGTGTCCCATGACGTGTCTGTAAGTCCTTTAGGAACTATCACGAGTGACTATCTTCGAGACTTCAGAGTTTTGGGGGTTTTGTTGTTTAGATTTGTTGGAATACCCGAAGCACGAAGATCCGAAGCGACCGCTAAAGACTTTATTTTAAAACTTAGGTAGCTTCTAAACTTCAAAAATCATTAGGACCGTTCGATCAAATTAGAGTAACTAATTGACGATAGATATTGTAAGTGCCTTATTGATAAATAAAAATCAATGGATTTATTTTAAAATTAAAAGGAAACTCTCTAAGATTTTGCTTTTTGGGTAAAAAAATTATTTCTAAGAGGAAAAATCTAAAGTTCGAAAGCTCAAAATTATATGTCTTCTAACATAGGCTCCATCTAAGGATTGTGTCTCCCTGTGAGGCATGAAATAACAGTAGAACAAGTTCCTTTATTGGGTAAATAGAGTCATTAATTATTTTCGAAAAACATTTTAAAGTTTTATTTAAGAATTAATCATACATAGAAAAATGAATTATCCAAGTCCAAAAAAATATTCAAAACATACTTAATGATTGATCTCAAGTTAGGCTATTTAATATTTCCTTTTCCTAAAATTGATTTCAAAATTTTTTAAGATAATAAAAATAATTTTAACTAAAATATCAGGCTTCGACCGACTTTGTTCGCTTCAAGGTTAAGCAGATCTAATATATTTATTGAAGGAATCTCTAGTTGGTTTAGGATGTAAAAAATCATCGGAAGGAGAACTAGGTGACAAAGTATGATATATAGATATGTATGACAGCCTTACAGATATCATAGATATTGTTTCACTGCTAGTGAGCTTGTTCAGTACCCCAGTGAAGTTATCTACTTCTCCCATTGAATTTCCTTTCACCACTTTAATTAACACTTTTGCATTTTGTTGAGATTAGGGCAATCGGTATATTAATTTACTTTCATGATCTCTTTTGGGCAAGATGGGGGCAATCAAATTATGAATTTCCTTTCACCATTTGTCTTATAATTTAATACTTTGAAGTGGGGGCAATCAATTTGTATGTACCATACAACGGATGATATCTATTTAAAATCTTTAGACCGAAAAGAAGGCTTGTCAACAATTTTAAGAATACTCTGAAACTAACCTTCTTCCAATTTTCGATACACCTTCACCTACATGTGAAATTGTTTTGGAAACTTTGATTTTTTCAGGGGTCAACCTTGAGCGAATTAGTCAGTTTAAAGTCTGATAGCAGAGATAAAATTATCAGGATTATCCTAGATAAACTTTTTCAATTAAAACTCAAAGGAACATAAAGATTTTCACCTAACCTTGTTTTGAAAATATGTTTTTAAGTTTTCGGACTCAGGGTAAGTTTATTTATTTTCTATGAAGACTAAAAGGAAGAGAAAGGAAAAAGTAAATATGAAATGGATACAAAATCTGGGGGTAGGTAGAAAAAACCAAATCAAAGATTTGGAGGATCTGAAATAAAATATCCTAGTCCCACACGAGTTTGTATCTTTAGTTTAGACTTCTTTCGAGTTTATTTATTATTATTTTCATTTTTATTTCAGAGATGGCTTTAGAATTTATCAGCATGACATTTCAAGTTATAATTTAATACATCTCTGATTGTTTTTGGTCAGGTGGTGATATTATCATGAGAAACATTTGCTTCACATTCATTTCAAAAGAATTTTTTTAATTTTATTTGAACTATAAGAAGAGTAGGGACTCATACCTTATTTTCCTTTTAAAATTTCAGCAAGGTGGATCATTTATTTATCACTTGTTTCTAGAGGAATCAAATGCTTGAAACACGAGTGTTGAGTTTTTATTCAGTCTCATCTCTTGTTCAACAAGATCTATTCTACAAAAGAAATGAAATACAAAATATCATATAATCATGTAGAATAGAGATGATATGTGATACAGATGTTTTTATTTTTCACTTTAATGATTTCAAGTAATCATAAATTTATTGAAAATATTTACAACACATGATTAAATGACTTGGAAAATTTACAAAAAGAAAAGAAAAAGTAGAAAATTAAAATGCCAATGTCAATCTAATTTGATATATAGAATGGAAATCTAAAATGTAACTACTACATGAAATGTTTTAAATAATGCCCGTTGATAGGGGCCTCGAGAATCTCTCCATTAATATTTTCCAACGAGAATGATTTTTTTCCCTCAGCAGCTGCAATTTTGAAAGGTATGAACTAGAGATGATCGAATTTTCCATGTTTCACTACATCTTCATTTCTAGCTTCCCATTTTAAAACTAAATCACGAGGAAGAAACTCCCTGTCTTTAGATTTTTTATCAAAAAGGGATTTCATATTATCGTGGTATTTTTGGAGCCTATCATCCACTTCTAAACTATTTTGCTGAACTTCGATGATTTGATTTATTCTTATCGTAACATCATTCGTTTCTTCATTCGCATCCTGCGAGAGTTTCATCACAGGAAGATAAATTTTAATAGGAAGAATAACATCAATACCATAGACTAATTGGAAAGGAGACATATCTATAGATTATTTTGGTGCTAATTTTGTTTGTCCATAAGGCGTATTTTAAGTGTATATGCCAAGATTTTTTGTTTTCTGTCAAAACTTTCTTGATTATAGTCATCAAAATCTTGTTAGATGATTCAGCCAACCCATTTCCCTGAGGATAGTAAGTTGTATAATGAACAAAAATAATATTGTATTTCTGACAGAAATTGATCATTTCTATAGATTTAAAATCCTGAGCATTATCAGTAACTATTTTCTTAGGACAACCAAACCTTGCTAGGATGTTTTATTCCAAAAAATTTATCACTATTGAATCTGTAGCATTCTGAGTTGGAATGGGTTCAACCCATTTTGTAAAATAATCAGTAGCGGTTACAATCCAACTATGTTGAGCACTTGATTGAAGATTAATGTTTTCAATGAAGTCTAGGCCCCATTGTTGGAAAGGATATTCATCTTTTACTGGAATTAAAGGTAAGGAAGGAAGATTTTTCTTACCACCAAACAGTTGGCATGAATTTCAAGCTCTAATCCTTGCATTTACATCAGTAAATAATTTTGGCCAATAATATCCTACCCTTAAAATTGTGTAAGTCATTTCTCTCTAAGCATGATGTCCTCCACATACTCCTTCCAATTAGAGGTTCCTCTATAGGGAAATGGGTTCGATGCGCCTATCACACTATTATAGTTTCCAAGGAGTGGGCACTCATTTCTGTGACGTCCCTCTGTCCTGCACAGAGTACACCACACCTTATTACGGACTGCTTTTCCTCTTGATATCTCCCGCAGCTGGTTGGTCAAGGTGGCCAGTTGGTTATGCACCTGCGCCAAGCCTGATGAGGGATCGAGGAGTCCTCCTGGTGTGGATTCCAACCTTATAGCTATCTCCAATGTGTCTTCCTGGGAGGAAATATTTTGTTGTGTAAGAGGGATGCGAATGTGGGGCAACAATCCAGCAATAAACCATTCTCTGTGTTAGATGTCCTGTATTCTGAAGGTCAACTTGCCTAGTAAGTCCTTGAACCTCTGGTCATAGTCCTATATAGATTCTCCAACATCCTGCTTTATCTCCTTTAGTTCTACTAGGCACTGTTGCTCTGTCTTGGGTTTTTTAAACTCTTTAATAAGGTCTCTTCTTATAACCTATTCGTGAAATTCGTCAATGACACCTTTTGTTTCGGATTCTATTAGGAAACATAATAGGAATCCCAAAGGGTCTTTCCAATATAACTTTCCATCAATAATGCAATACTTAATTGCATGTAGCTTTAAATTTCTTGCTTTATAAGGAGTCATGTCATTTGGACATTAAAGGGTAACAACGTATGTAACAATATCATTGTACCAAGCAGAGGAAGAAAATTTATCTTCAATCTGAATTACAGATGCTTGATCGTCAATTTCCTCTATATCTAGTAGAGGATCATGTGATTTGAAGTTATTTATTCCAAGTGCTCAGAAATTTGATTTGGCTAATATCCTTTCTAGACCTTGACCTTTCACTATTTTGGTTGGTTTCACTTCTAAATCAAACTCCTGAATTTTAGCCAACCATCTACCTCTTCTTCCATCACTGTCTAGCTGAACCAAGATATATTTAATTGCATTTTTTGGTACATAAGAAATTATTTTGGAGTGTAAGACATATGCTCAGAAAGCCTTGAGAGCCTTCACCATCGCATAAGCTTGTTTTTCGAGAATTCCATATATCAGCTATGCATCTCTGAGACTCTTGCTGAAAAAGGCTATTGGTTGTTCGAATCCTTCTTTGTTATCCTGAAGGAGCATTGTTGCAATAGTATGTTCAGAAGCAAAGGAGAAGATTAAGAATTATTTTTTATAGTCAGGACTTACCAATACTGGTGCTTCTCCTATGGATTTCTTAACACGCTTTAAAGATGCTTTGGCTTCCGCAATCCATTTTATTTCGTTGTCCTTTTCTAGCATGTCTGTAATTAATTTGATCCTCAAAAAAATGATCTTACCTAAAAAAGATTGAATCTCTTTTCTATTTCTAGGAATATTAATCAGGTCAATAGCCTCAAATCGTTTAGGATCAACCTTAATTCCATCTTTTGAAACTATATGTCCTAAAAGTTTACCTTCCTGCATGGCAAAGTGTGATTTTTTTGGGTTCAGAGACAAACCAAACTTTTTGTACTTTTCAAAAGTTTTTCTGAGGTGCACCAAATGTTCTACATCAGAGTTAGAAAAAATTGTCAGATCATCTAGATAAATAACAACAAACTTATCTCTCTCACCAGTGAATGCGATGTCCATTACTCTATGGAAAGTTGCCCTTGCATTCATTAAACCAAAAGTTATTTTATCATACATAAAATTTCCCCATGGAGTAGTAAATGTAGTCTTTTCTATAGCATCTCCATGAACAACAATCTGATTATACCCTGAGAAACCATCAATCATATAAATTATGTTAGCCCCTACTACCTTCTCTAACACATGGTCCATTTTTGGGAGCGGGTAGTTATCTTTAAGAGAAGACCGATTTAAGTTCTTAAAATCAAAAAAAAGTCTTATTTCACCATTCTTCTTCCTAACAGGGACCAAATTGGCCACCCATTCAGAGTATTTGAGGGGAAAAATTATTTTTGCATCAACGAGTTTTTTAACTTCCCTTTCTATTACTAGCAAAAGAATTGGGTTTATTTGTCTAATCTTTTGCTTGAAAGGATTAATACCATGATGTAAGGGAATCTTGTGCTCAATAAAAAAAGTATAATAGGTTTTTAAATCCTCATAAGAGCATGCAAAAACATCTTTATATTGTTTAAGTAACTCAACATATTTACTCTTTACTTGTGCCGGAAGATATTTTGATATTTTGACCATCTTGGGATTTTCATTAGTTCCTACANAAGTATAATAGGTTTTTAAATCCTCATAAGAGCATGCAAAAACATCTTTATATTGTTTAAGTAACTCAACATATTTACTCTTTACTTGTGCCGGAAGATATTTTGATATTTTGACCATCTTGGGATTTTCATTAGTTCCTACATTACAATATTTAACTTCTTCGGCTTGGGGTCACAAAGCATACTTTAAAGGTATATCATCCTAGTCAAACAACCTTTCTAGAGGGATCAGGCCTCTGGGAATCTGATTGTTTTTAAGAAAGAGCATGCAGTGATTTGCAATTTTATCTTGGAACTTTTCTGGGTTTTCTCCTTCCTGCATAATCCAAGCAGGATCATTCTGATTTTCTTGATCTATGTGGGTCTTAGAAAACTCATCTACCATTTCCAAAAACTATTTGATTTGTTCATCATATTCAAACACCTACCAGTGTTGAACATTGTTTGGAATCGAAGGTCTATGTCTCATCTCAATATAATATTTCAGCTTCAAAATAGTAGGTGGTATGAAAGTTGTAACAACTTTGGATAAAGAGTCAGCTTGTTGATTTTGCATTCTGTGAATAGAGTGAATATTAAAAGACGAGAATAAATTCTCTATTAGATCCCAGGAACAATTTCTATACGATCTCAATCTCATATTCTTAGCTTGATATTGTTGTTTTATTTGTTTTACAATGAGCTCAGCATCACCATAAACTATCAAATGTTCGATTTTTAATTTTCTTGCAGCTTCTAATCCTAAAACTAAAGCTTCATACTCACACACATTATTGGTATAATCGACATCCCATTGTAACCTATAAGAGAAAGGAATAACATACTCATCACCAAGTGCCACAAATAAAACTCCAGCTCCCGCTCCCTCACAAGATGAAAAACCATCAAAGAACATTTTCCACATCCCTTCTCTAACATTTATATTTTTCTTTGAGAATTCTATTTTTTTTTCTTCTTCTATACATTCTTCAAAATCATCATCTATAGATAATATACAATTTCCCAAATCTTAATCAACAACATAGACTGGGTAGTTATTGGGGCTTTGAGGGTCAGTTACAATATATGTCAGTCTAGTTTCTCCGTACATTCGAGTAAATTGTCCACCCAAAATTGGAATTGTAGCATAGGTCACTGAACCGATCCTCCTAGCTTGGTGCCCCAAGATCTGGATAGAAGAATTTCATACTTGGCAGGAACGTCAACAACAACCGCATCCAAAAGAATACTCTTCACAAGAACCTGAGCAAGATTTACAACTAAATCTTTAATCATACCCAGACACAACCTTTCTAGAATCAAACGAGTATAAATCTTGATAAGGTTTGGTAATTTCAAGCCCCAATTTTTCCATGATAATCTTAGGAATTAAATTATGCGAAGATCATGAGTCTAACATGCAATTGTGAAGTAAATGATCGTGCATAGTTAATGTAATATAGAAAGGAGCAATGGTATCCTTACTATTTTCAATGTGTGGTCCAAACATGATTGTAGGTTTTCATCCTGCAAATTGATAACATCATCTTGACATTCAGCATCAGAGAAATTCATTGCTTTTGTGATTTGCTTTTTATAGATTGGGTTCCTAGCAACTTCAGCCAGAGGCATTGGAATTTTAATTTTATTAAGTTCATTCTCTAAATTGAAAGTCCCAATTGTTTTTTCAATTTCCCTGGTCTGAACTTCATCTTCTGTATTTTTTGGCTTCTTAGTTTGTATTGCTTTTGTTTCAACTTGCTTTATTCGGGCAACTTGCATTTCAGTTGATGGTTTTGTAACTTCTGCCTCATTAGATTTGTTTCATGATAAAATATTTTTTGGTGGAGTATTTGTAGACCTTTTTTCTCTTGGCCTCAAATCATATTTATGTTGAAGCTCTACCATTATTGAATCAGCGAGACCTTTGTATGTAGAATTTCCCAAATTGTTGATATTTTCATCACTATTAAACATAGATTCCATATCCAAGTATTTCTTATAATCCTGTTTAGTTAGGTGAGGCTCAATATCATCATTGTCGAGGTTGTTTAGATCTTCATCTAATTCATCATAATCTTGTACCTCATATCTCTTTATGAAATTCTCAGTTTTAAATGGAGCTTGAATCTTTTGATCCTCATTTTTTATTTGCCTTTGTTGTATCTGAGGATTAGGGTTTCTTCTGAATTGATTTCTAACATATGGATTAGGTTTTTCTTGTTCCAATTCCATCCTAGGAAATTTTTCGATAAATCTTTAATCATTTTTTCCATGTCATCCATTTTCTCTTCTACATATTTTCCAGAACCAGAGGGCCCTGAGGGATCTGATATATTATGATCAAAGTAGATGTAGTACTAAATTGTAATCATTCACTCTTCAAGAAACACAGAAATAAATTCAGAGAGATGGAAACACAGAGGAAACACATAACTCAAACTGAAAAAAACTTAGAATCTTTGTATGTACTTGTATTAATATTCAAAAAGTTTTATCTTTTACATTTGGCAAGAATCAACCTCAAATATATCTAAAATCTATCAATTTATACAAAAAATTTCTCAACTGAAAAACATTGGACTTCCCATAATATCTGCCTAAAAATAGAATACAATGAAATAACAACATGCAGATGTTGTGTTGGCACTTCATCTGTTCCTTCATTTGCTCACAGATGCACTCGTTTTCCTTTGTTCTTTGATCTGGTTACACATGTCCATTAAGGCCACCATGATCATTGTCTTACTGTATTTTCCATTCGATTATGTTGCCATTTGTCCCTTTGAATGCGTTCACTGGGATAGAGAATTGCAGTTGAAGATATGGTGGTGGTAATTGAACAGAAATCTCAGTGTTGGCTCGTTATGGGATAGCTAACGGTTACGAGGAAGAGTAATTGTTCATGAATAGGATCACGTGGGGACAAGTGTCTAATAAGGAGGTGGGATGAGTGGATGCTAGAATGTAGGTGGTAGGGATAGGCGGGGTAGGTGACGTGTAGAGAGAGGGGAAGTGTAGGCTGTAAGGCAGGAAAGTGTTGTAAATATTGTCATTGATGGCAAAGGATGAGGCAAAGGAAGAAGAAGAGTTTTTCATGTATGGTTGAGTTTTGGATGGGCACGTATGATCGCTGAAGAGGGTCACCGACAGCTGTCAGATCTGCAGAAGCTGCGAGGGAGATAAGCCATCAGGAATTCCATAGGCATGTGCATGGTGACATCGAAAATTTTGAAACCTCGATGAGAGGTTTGACTGAGGTCATGGGTTGACGGTCATATGGGGCAAGGCCTATAGCCAGCAGGGCTAGCGCGTGCAAAGGGGCGCATCGGAATCGGGGATCGGGACTTTGAAATGTACAATTCACTTGACAACGAAAACCCCGAAATCGCGATATGCGATTTCACGATTTAATCGCAGCCGTTAAAGCAAGAATGAGATCTAGACCATTGATTTCCTTCATCGAAGAATCAGGAATCGGAGTTTCACGACTCCCGTGAACAAGTGCATCAGACATCGCGAAATCGCGATACGCGATTTCCCGATAAAGCAGATAGTGTGTGGGCCACCCCGAAGGACAGGTGGCAGGTCAAAGGCTCGTGGAGGACCAGCGTATCGGGAATCAAAAAATCGGTATTCCTGTGAATGAAGGATCGCGGAAGAAACCCCGACGCGAAATCTGAGTTGTCCATTCGATGGGACGCATGTCAGGAGTACGGAGGAAGTCGGGGATCGGCATATCGTGGGTAAAAGGGGCGTATGCACATTGACATCGTAAACCCCAAAACCCCGACGAGAGGTATGGTGGCGGTCACATGATAGCAAGTCACATGGACCATTGTGTAGCAGGAAGGGGCTAAAGCTCGAGAAAGGAGCAAATCGGGAATCGGGATTTGTAAGAGAAAAGAACAATGAACACCAAGAATGTAGAAAACCCGAAAGGCGCGCGTAGGCTTAATTCAAATTTTTATGTGGGACCCGATTTCCCCAGAGCAATAAATATGGACCCAGAACAATAGGGATGAGGTGAGCGGTGAATGTTTCGGACCCATGGTCTTAAGAAGGGGTCAATGCCCGTTTTCTGAGCGTGCATCGACAGGCAAAGTAGAGTGGTAAGGATTTTGATTGGTGGCAGGGGTCCTTTTGCAGGAAGTGGAGGCCAGTTTCTGACAGTAGAGACATATAAAGGTTGTTGCAATCATTTGTGCAAGCTGCCGGGAAGTTTTGAGGAGGGAGGAACCTCATTGTGGTAGTTGGGTGGCAGATCTACATTGACAGAGAGTTCTCTACAGTGGGTTTAGAAACTAGGAGATCGGAGGCATCATCTCCAAGTTTATTGTCTTGTTTAATGTGTGTTTTAGAGGCTCTTACAGCTGTCTTGCAGTCAGCAGATCTGTGTTTCCTTTAGAGATAATTGCAGTTGTTGTCATAGCCACTAGAAAATTTTGTATTGATGTGATTTCGGGATACAAGTCTTAATAATATGCCAGAACTGTCTCTTCTAAAAGAAGATGATGGCCAGCGCATAGAACACATGTGAATCCAGGGTTGAAATTTCTTGATCCAGTGTGAAAATAGATGAAACGCGGTCAGCAGTGAGTCTGAGTCTGAGGGTTAAAGCCTTCAGTAGAAGCATCCTACCAGTAGAAACTAATGCTATCTTTAGGGGGTTGAAGCTCCCTTCCAGGAAAGGCTGGTAAACGAGAGAAGGTTGCAGCCTTCTGCAGGTAGAAGCCTGCGTACTAGTATGAGTCTGCACTAGTACATTGTTGTAAAACATTTTCTTAATAATAATTATTGAAGACAGAGACAACGACAGCGATGGTTTTCTCCCGATTTGGGTTTCCACCTTAAATCCTGGTGTTCATGTGTCTTACTCATGTGTGTTGGTTTATTTTGTTATTACTACACTGAATTTCTGCTTAATAGGCATCTGATGAATGAAGAAATTCATAATAAGATCTCTGGATGCACTCTTGTTTTCTTAAGACTATACAATAGTTGGTCTCTACAAAGTAGCCTAAGTTTTTCAGTGAAAGAAAAGAGAAAACCAATTGATTGCTCAAAATACTGATTCACCCCCCCCCCTCAGTATTTCTCAACAATTGGTATCAGAGCTAGGTCCTT
>SNQJ01S0070980.1:76128-90755 GCA_010110895.2 Picea sitchensis
CATAAGAGCATGCAAAAACATCTTTATATTGTTTAAGTAACTCAACATATTTACTCTTTACTTGTGCCGGAAGATATTTTGATATTTTGACCATCTTGGGATTTTCATTAGTTCCTACATTACAATATTTAACTTCTTCGGCTTGGGGTCACAAAGCATACTTTAAAGGTATATCATCCTAGTCAAACAACCTTTCTAGAGGGATCAGGCCTCTGGGAATCTGATTGTTTTTAAGAAAGAGCATGCAGTGATTTGCAATTTTATCTTGGAACTTTTCTGGGTTTTCTCCTTCCTGCATAATCCAAGCAGGATCATTCTGATTTTCTTGATCTATGTGGGTCTTAGAAAACTCATCTACCATTTCCAAAAACTATTTGATTTGTTCATCATATTCAAACACCTACCAGTGTTGAACATTGTTTGGAATCGAAGGTCTATGTCTCATCTCAATATAATATTTCAGCTTCAAAATAGTAGGTGGTATGAAAGTTGTAACAACTTTGGATAAAGAGTCAGCTTGTTGATTTTGCATTCTGTGAATAGAGTGAATATTAAAAGACGAGAATAAATTCTCTATTAGATCCCAGGAACAATTTCTATACGATCTCAATCTCATATTCTTAGCTTGATATTGTTGTTTTATTTGTTTTACAATGAGCTCAGCATCACCATAAACTATCAAATGTTCGATTTTTAATTTTCTTGCAGCTTCTAATCCTAAAACTAAAGCTTCATACTCACACACATTATTGGTATAATCGACATCCCATTGTAACCTATAAGAGAAAGGAATAACATACTCATCACCAAGTGCCACAAATAAAACTCCAGCTCCCGCTCCCTCACAAGATGAAAAACCATCAAAGAACATTTTCCACATCCCTTCTCTAACATTTATATTTTTCTTTGAGAATTCTATTTTTTTTTCTTCTTCTATACATTCTTCAAAATCATCATCTATAGATAATATACAATTTCCCAAATCTTAATCAACAACATAGACTGGGTAGTTATTGGGGTTTTGAGGGTCGGTTACAGTATATGTTAGTCTAGTTTCTCTGTACATCCGAGTAAATTGTCCACCCAAAATTGGAATTGTAGCATAGGTCACTGAATCGATCCTCCTAGCTTGGTGACCCAAGATCTGGATAGAAGAATTTCATACTTGGCAGGAACGTCAACAACAACCACATCCAAAAGAATACTCTTCACAAGAACCTGAGCAAGATTTGCAACTAAATCTTTAATCATACATAGACACAACCTTTCTATAATCAAACGAGTATAAATCTTGATAAGGTCTGGTAATTTCAAGGCCCAATTTTTCCATGATAATCTTAGGAATTAAATTATGTGAACATCATGAGTCTAACATGCAATTGTGAAGTAAATGATCAGCATAGTCAATGTAATATAGAAAGGAGAAATGGTATCCTTACTATTTTCAATGTGTAGTCCAAACATGATTGTAGGTTTTCATCCTGCAAATTGATAACATCATCTTGACATTCAACATTAGAGAAATTCATTGCTTTTGCGATTTGCTTTTTATAGATTGGGTTCCTAGCAAGTTCAAACAGAGGCATTGGAATTTTAATTTTATTAAGTTCATTCTCTAAATTGAAAGTCCCAATTGTTTTTTCAATTTCCCTGGTCTGAACTTCATCTTTTGTATTTTTTGGCTTCTTAGTTTGTATTTCTTTTGTTTCAACTTGCTTTATTCAGGCAACTTGTGTTTCAGTTGATGGTTTTGTAACTTCTGCCTCTTTGGATATGTTTCGTGATAAAATATTTTTTGGTGGAGTATTTGTAGACCTTTTTTCTCTTGGCCTCAAATCATATTTATGTTGAAGCTCTACAATTATTGAATCAGTAAGACCTTTGTATGTAGAATTTCCCAAATTATTGATATTTTCATCACTATTAAACATAGATTCCATATCCAAGTATTTCTCATAATCATGTTTGGTTAGGTGAGGCTCAATATCATCATTGTCGAGGTTGTTTAGATCTTCATCTAATTCATCATAATCTTGTACCTCATATCTCTTTATGAAATTCTCAGTTTTAAACGGAGCTTGAATCTTTTGATCCTCATTTTTTATTTTCTTTTGTTGTATCCGAGGATTAGGGTTTCTTATTAATTGATTTCTAACATATGGATCAGGTTTGTCTTGCTCCAATTCCATCCTGGGAAATTTTTCGATAAATCTTTAATAATTTTTGCCATGTCATCCATTTTCTCTTCTGCATATTTTCCAGATCCAGAGGGCCCTGAGGGATCTGATATATTATGATCACAGTAGATGTAGTACTAAATTGTAATCATTCACTCTTCAAGAAACACAGAAATAAATTCAGAGAGATGGAAACACAGAGGAAACACATAACCCAAACTAAAAAAAACTTAGAATCCATGTCTGTACTTGTATTAATATTCAAAAAGTTTTATATTTTACATTCAGCAAGAATCAGCCTCAAATAGATCTAAAATCTATCAATTTATATAAAAAAATTCTCAACTGAAAAACGTTGGACTTCCCATAATATCTGCCTAAAAATAGAATACAATGAAATAACAACATGCATATGTTTCGTTGGCACTTCATCTGTTCCTTCATTTGCTCACAAATGCACTCATTTTCCTTTGTTCTTTGAGCTGGGTACACATGTCCATTAAGGCCACCATGATCATTGTCTTACTGTATTTTCCATTCGATTATGTTGCCATTTGTCCCTTTGAATGCGTTGACTGGGATAGAGAATTGCAGTTGAAGATATGGCGGTGGTAATTGAATAGAAAGCTCAGCGTTGGCTTGTTATGGGATAGCTAACGGTTACGAGGAAGAGTAACTATTCACGAATAGGATCACGTGGGGACAAGTGTCCAATAAGGAGGTGGGATGAGTGGATGCGAGAATGTAGGTGGTAGGGATAGGCGGGGTAGGTGATGTGTAGAGAGAGGGGAAGTGTAGGTTGTAAGGTAGGAAAGGGAGAGTATCGGTGGAGAAAATAGATGTTGTATATGTTCTTTCATTTTCTCCCAGCTACACTATCTTTTCTTTTCTCCTTGAATTGGGTGCACATGTCCATCAATGCTTCCACAAATCGCGAATGCTCAATCTTCTCATTCACTTCAAAGGAAAACATCTTGTTTTGAATTTGTGGCAGATTTTCCTGGATCTTCTTCACTTCTTGGACTGTGACCTGATATTGTGAACTTGGATTAACCAACAATTCATTGATTTTAAATAAATCGATCTGGTCCATCTGTTGGATGGCCGACTGGATATTTTCCTTGTTCTTCCTGGAACTTTGTTGGTTCATTTCTATTTCAATCTGTCTCAATGACTCAGAGATATTATTTCCTTCAAATTCAATCATATTTTTATTCACTGAAGATAATGCCTCTAGACAAGCCTATTTTGCATCTCTAGAAAGTTTCTTTCCTTCCTCCAGATTTGTTTCCCAGGCTTTCACGATCATTTCTCCCTTTAATTGTTCAGAATGTGAGAAAGGGGTAAGACCGGGGATATTTGTTTTTTTCTTCCATATGCTAACTTCCTGAAACTTAGACCTGGATGTACAAGTCTCTTTTTCTTTGACATACATATTTTTCAGAGAAAGGTCTATTTCATGATAGATTTTCTGAATAGCATCTACTTTTTTATAGAGCTTGTTGGGCAACTTCCATCTTCTCATTGATTTATGATTCTTTTGCTTTGAAGGCAGTAATATATATTGTTGTTTTTTCTGTGAGTGTCAATTTGGCCTGCAGTTGTTCAATCAAATTGTCCCACTGAGTGATCAAAACTTTGTTGTTATGTGAAGTCTGGTAGAGAATCTTAAGGTTATCCTATAACTGTTTCATTTGATGTTGATAATCAGCCCTGATTTGTTCAATGTCCCGGTTCATCCTTCTTCTAACATTTTGATAAGTACTATGTATCTCATTCTGAAATTTCTTTACCAAGAGAGATTTATGTTGCAGTTGTTCGGTTAAATTTTCCACTGACCATTGATTGGTAGTGGCAAAATCCCCTATTGAATCCGCAACTTCCTTTGCAAACTTAGGATCATCTTGGTCTTTCCCATCATACACCAACCTTTTTCTTTTGGTGACTACTCCATCCTTTTGGTGAGATTCCCTTTTTACAATAGCCTTTTGTTTCTTACTGAAAAAGAAACTTGAAGGAGGAATCTCTTTAGGTGAGATAGGAGTAAGATCTCCTACATAAATGAGTTTGGAACTAGGATTTCCAAAACTAGTCTGTAAAGGGCTTAATGATGTAATAGGAGAAATAATTGTTGTGGAATGTTCATGTCCTATTGTATTTTGGGTGCCAGCAGAAGTAGTTGGCGTTGAATGAGGAATAACTTGTCCTGGATTCATGAAAGCTTCGAACTGAGCTAATACTTGTGGATCATTCAAACCTGATAGTGACGCTTTTATTTCATGAAATAACACTTCTGAGATTTTTGGGACTTCTCCGGCTTTGTGCTTAGTGGAGAAAATTGGCTCAGATATTGGGGGTTTAGCTTCATGTGAAGAAGGCATGGGTTTTGACTCTCCTTGCAATATCTTCGGTAGAATTTTTCGTCTATGCTTTTGAAAGCTGAGGAAACTAGCCTGTTGGTTAAGAGGTAGATTCTGGAATCTTCTTTGAACTTCTTCATATGATCTAACTCCCTTAAACATATCATCGTAAGGAGAATCCTCATGGATGTATCACTTCATGTTGTATTGAGCCAAATGATTCTCCACTATCTTATATGGATCATGATTTTTGAATTCGATGTCAACTAATTTGACACCTTCCAGGGATGCAACTTTGACTTTAGAATGACCAAAATCTAATAATGTGAACATACCAACTTGAATGGGAAAAGTTGGCCAAACCCTTTTCTGAGTTTCTTTCAATTCCTTGTTGATACCTTCTACTACTGTTTGGTCTGCCATTTCTCTACATACCAGCATGTCAGGTAAAAATTGTGGAAGGGCATGATGAGGAAAAGAACAACCAAATACTCTAATGTAGGAGAAATTATCCTCAATGAACCAGTCTGCAAGTATGTCGAAGTTCCCCATAATCGTTTCTAAGATATTGGGCAGCGGGTGACCATAGATGGCTATGTGAACTGGTACCACCACGTTGTGACAGATTTCATAAAATAAATCTTTGGCATTTTCTTCCCATAATTTGGAGTGGTAAAAATGTATTGGCTCAGAACTAGTCGGGGTCCAACTCCAATTCATCAGGGGGAATGGGGTAATGAAAAAAATGGAATCCATAATATAAGATGACAATTAAAAAGGAGCAGGTTTCCCTTTTGATTTTGATGATTTATACTCAGCAATTTCCTTGGCCAAATTATTAGATAGCATTTTAGCCTAATTGAAGGTATAACCCTCGGCTACTTCATTAATTATGGCTACCCACTCAACTGAGAAATGTGCAGGGTTCCTTTTCCCAAACAGATGATAGAGCATCATGGCTATATATAACATATGAGCATCTAAGGACATCGTGGCATACATACCATGAGCGTCAGCTCTGAATTTTTCCGGATGTCCCCACCAAGTCTTGATTATATCATGACCATTTATACTAAATTGAGTGCATTCTCTTCTCTCAAAATCTAGAAGAAATGTTGCATTGTAAGTATATTTAGGTGTAGGGGAAATCTTGTACATTACTTGTAGATTCTCTGGTTGAAAAAAGTTGATGGCGATCTGCAAGTGGTTGATCACGCTCATGGTTTGGATGTCAACATGTTCCAAAGCCCAATTTATCATATCATTGTACGGTATAATTTTGGGTCATACAACAATCTTATGCAGTTCTGACTGTGCTACAAATTTAAGCTTGGATGAGAAGGACTTGTTGTCTTCCTCGACAGAGTCGTCTGGACATTTAATAATCTCATGCTCTAAGATATCAAAAACTTGCTTCCAAGTTTTAATGGCATCCGTAACTCATGGAGTTGTGTCTGATAGAACATCTTCATTTGGATTGGAATCATCACCCGATGCATCAATATTCTGTGTATCTTTTCATGGCGCCATAATCCTCAAGGAAATAGAATTAGCCTACCTGTAACAAGAGAAGTATGTAAGCTCTACACTGAATAAAAAACTGCTAATTGCAAATGGTAAAATGATTTTGAAATTCAAATTTCTTTATTCAAAAAGTCTATCGATCTTCGTATAGATATATTGACGAAGAATTTATTAAAAACTTAATAGAATTTATTAACTGGTGATTCACAATCTTTATTGGAATACATAACCTTAATCAATCATAAATGTTATTAATACTTCAACGGTTCGACATTTGGAAGTATTGATTATGAAAAGTTTGAAGTTTTGCGAAGGTCGTATTCATGGAGAAGTTAATCTCTAAGCAATCACTTTTACGTTTTAATTAATCATGTTTTAAAACATTGTATTAACTTTAAGTATTTTGGAAGTTCGGAATTCAGAAGTTTTGAATATAGCAAAAGAGAAATCTTTCGAAGCTTGAAACTGCGAAGTGATCAATTAACACTTAATCGTGATTAATTAAAGTCGTTAAATACTTTATTAACCCTTTGAAACCCTTTTTTACTTTTTGTAACATCCAATGCTTTGGCGCTTTGATACTTCGGGGATTGTGAAATCAATATTTTTTAAAAATCCCAATGAGCAATCTCTGAGAGTGATGTGGCAGAGATGACATCATTCTTGATGACATGTCAAGAAAAGAGAGGTGCCACGTCTCACTTGAAAATGTGTGAATCGTCTGATGTAAATGTCAAAAATAAGTGCGACATGTCAACCCAAGAAAATATTTTAGAAGACATGTGTCCCATGATGTGTCCATAGGTCCTTTAGGAACTATCATGAGTGACTATCTTCGGGACTTCAGATTTTCAGGGATTTTGTTATTTATATTTGTTGGAGTACCCAAAGCGCAAAGCCCCGAAGTGATCGTTAAAGACTTTCTTTTAAAACTCAGGTAGCTTCTAAACTTCAAAAATCATTAGGACCATTCGATCAAAATAGAGTAACTGGTCGATGATAGATATTGTAAGCGCCTTATTGATAAATAACAATCAATGGATTTATTTTAAAATTAAAAGGAAACTCTCTAAGTTTTTTTCTTTTTGGGTAAAATTTTTATTTTTAAGAGGTAAAATATAATGTTCGAAAGCTCAAAATTATACGTGTTCTAACAGGTACCCACAAAACTACAGGATTTCCAACGAGGAGAGACTAGGTCTCAAATTTTCCCCCTGAAGTCACATGCAATCCCATGAGTATTGGTCCCTTCGAGAAATAAAGGAAAATGTGTTGTCCTAGTTAAACTACTCCACACTACTCAGCTTTGTTTCTAACTGCACCCTAGATCAAGCAAATATCACAAGGGTCAATAGCATACTAAGTCACTGAGGGGGAAGGTTCTTTACTTTGAAAAAAAGGAAATGTTGAAAGGGAAACTAAATTAACTAATCTATGAAAATGAAACTAGGCTAAATTTTTTTGGTGCTTGGATTTATTTTAGATTTATTTTAGCTTGCAAAAATAAAAGGAAGCAAAAGAAAAGGACAAAACACAAAAAGAGACAGTTTCCCCCAGGGGTTGCGTGGATGGCAGGCCTAGTGGGTAATCCCACTCTTTATTTTAGGTTACAAATATTTATAAGAAAGTTTGTGGTCCTTTTATAATTAAAGTCCAACAAAATTACAATTTTATTACGTAAAAATAGATTGGAAGAAAAATTAGACGCCATGGGTGGTCCTGGATGCTCCGGATCCTCGAAATTCGAACAGAGTTTTCCCTTGGATGTTCGTTAAAATGAAAAAATCAGCAAGCTAAAGTGGAACAAAGTTTCCCAAAATTATTTGGGACAACCTGCAAAAATATGTTAGATGTTGTACAAAATTATCCAAGTGAAAAGCTATGAACTAAGTTGGCAAAAGGCTAAGAAAGCAAGCTTTCCTAGTGAATTTTGTTTTCTATCCTAAAGAAACAACAAAAATGGAACCAATATTGCCAAATATTTACTTTAAATCTCTTATAATTGAAACTACCTCTTAGCCTTAATATTTAGAATGAAATAGTCAAATCTCGTTAGCATGAATGGTTTTGATGGGCCTCGTTCTGCATGGCTACCTAGGTTCGAACCCATGGGGAGGAGACACCAAAAAATAAATATAGTTAATGGTTGGTTTGTCCCAGGTTGGGTGTGATCCCTGGGTGATTTTGATAGCTTATATGCCCCTGGGTCACGGTTTCTCATCCACAAGCTAGTCTCATGGGTCACGAACACGCTAGCAAACAAAAAAAAAATAGAATGAAATACTTTCTAAAAGGATACTTTTTTATGCTATATCTACTTAGAAAGATGAAACTTTAAATTTGAATTGGATATAGCATGAATCCATGCAAAATTGAAATCTACTTTAGCATATAACACTTTAAAACTAATATTTACTTATGCATGCAAGAGAAGTAACCAAAGAAAATTTAGATTTTGTGAAAGAGAGAGAGAGAGAGAGATAAAATCGATAGCTTGGAACCCTTGGGAAATGGGGTCTCCGAGTGGAATGATGAGGAAATATTTTCTTAGAATATTGGAGTTGTGGAAGGATAAAACTATCTCAGCTACCTCTCCAAGCAAATGAGATCATGTATGCTTCAAAAAACTTGCAAAAAATTGTTAACTTCTTAGTGGATCACCTACAAGAGAAACTCGAAGGGCATGTTAGTTAACCGAAACCTGCATGCACATCAAAACCTCTCAAATAGAAAAACAATAGGATTGAAAAATAAAAAAATATTAATTATCCTATCCTACTGGGTGAAAACACCCCTTGAAGAGCTAGTGCTAGCAATTAAAATAGCAAGAAATTAAAACAACATCACCTCATAAGATTGAAGCACGTGGCAATGATCATTCACAAAATAGCACAAGCCACCTTTGACATCCAAAGCCTTTTTATTCCAATGAAATAGTATTACTATGATATCACAACAACAAGATTTTCCTAAATTCTCATTAACCAAATGAGGGATAGAATGCTTGGTTAAATACACAAGAGGGACGTAGATCCCAATGAAGAGGGTGCACATCCCAATGTGGGTGAGCCATATGGGAGGATAGGAATGTGCCAAAACTCAAGAAACTCCATGAGAAGTCACCACAAGTAAAGTAAGAGAGAATAGAGGATGTCACCTTGCCAAGGATAGGTGGAGACCTTCCTTGGGATTGGCGTCCCTCTCTCTAAATGTGCCACATCTCTAAGAGGTGTGCATGGATCTCTTAGGATCTCCACCAAGTGATCAAAACTCAACCTCAACTCACTCACAACTCTCCTCAACTCGTCTTAAGTGCCACTAAGTTACAGTGAACAGAGAGAGAGAGAGAGAGAGAGAGTTAACTCAAAACATTTCCCCGACATGTTTCCTACAAAATAGGAATGATGATTTACTTGTCTTTACTCGCCTTTTTCGAGTAAAATTGAATTTTTAATGAGAAAAAGTCAATAATTTCTCTTGAAAAATGGGTACAAGGGGTATTCTGNCTCAAAACATTTCCCCGACATGTTTCCTACAAAATAGGAATGATGATTTACTTGTCTTTACTCGCCTTTTTCGAGTAAAATTGAATTTTTAATGAGAAAAAGTCAATAATTTCTCTTGAAAAATGGGTACAAGGGGTATTCTGTATTATAAAATGACAGCCCCCAAGGCATATAATGCATCCTAGTACTACTTTTTTATTATTACATCAAATTACAAGGTAAAAATCTCATTTTGCGAGAAATTTTACAACTTATTAAAATAATTAAAAACAACTAGAGGGACCTAGTGCATGTCCATAAGACTCTATATAAATGACTAGAATGCTAATATACATTGTACAATAGACTAATACAAAACACACTAAGGCCTAACCATTAGTACACAATCCATATTTGGAGGTAGTGAGTGAAAAAACATAGAAATTATAACTTGTTGAAGAGCAAGATATAATTAACAAGTGAAACAAAACACACTAGAGTATGCATTGATGATCAATTCTTAGGGGGATAAGCCTTTTACATAAGAAAGGAATCATTCTATCTCATTTTATTATAA
Source organism: Picea sitchensis (assembly GCA_010110895.2). Classification (NCBI taxonomy): domain Eukaryota; kingdom Viridiplantae; phylum Streptophyta; class Pinopsida; order Pinales; family Pinaceae; genus Picea; species Picea sitchensis. The sequence continues at coordinate 86,252 of SNQJ01S0070980.1, forward strand.
TTCCCCCCATGGGGGTATGGATCATGCATAAAATAAGAAGAAGAAGAAAGAATTTGAAGGGGTCATAAGACTTGGTTGGACTTCTAAACTCTGACTTTGAAAAAATGACTTGTTCAATCTTTGCATATCATCACCAGTCCTTCTTGGTGCAACTAGGGAGGTAACAACCACCATCACAAGTGGTCCATGTACATGCAACAATTCCAATTTAACATTAAGTACAAGAAGGGAAGTACCAGCCATGTTGTAGATTGCCTTAGTCGACCCCCGGTTGTGGCGCAAACCAAAATTATTAACTCTTGTGTGCACGATACCTCTAGGTGGCCACAATTATACAACAATGACTATGAATTTGTTGCTACCTATCAAAAATTGAGCGCGGGAAAATCAGTTCCATACTTTCATCTCCATGATGGAATTTTATTCCATCTAAACCATCTTCATTTTCCTTCAAGCGAGCATGCAAAGATGACTTGAGAAGCACATCACAATTGGGTGGCAAGACACTTGGGCATGGAAAAAATAGTAGCAGTACTACAAAATCATTTTTATTGGTCGAAGCTTCAACAAGATATACACAAGCATATCAAATCTTACACTGCTTGTGCCATTTCCAAACCCACCATCAAGAAACAGGGTCTGTGCACCCCTTTTCCTACTTTTGATAGGCCTTGGGAGTCCATCTCCATGGATTACATGTCTAGTCTACCTTCAACCAAGAATGGTAATGATTGTGTCTTCATAGTCACTGATTGATTCTCTAAGATGGGATTTTTGGCACACTGCAAGAAGAGTATCATAGTTGAGGCCACCAATAAGATCTTCTTTGAACATGTTTGGGTTCATTTTGGGCTCCCATGGACCATTATTTTAGATCAAGACATTAGGTTACTGAGTAATTTTTGGTCTAGCCTATCATCGATGATGGGCACCAAGATGACTAAATCGTCTGCCTTTCACCCACAGATTGATATATAAGCAAAGGTAGTCAACAAGATGATTGTTCATATCTTGAGGATGTATAATTCAAGACATCCATGCACATGGGATGAGAACCTTCCTTATGTTCAACATCGCTACAATAGAGCCATATTATCTCTATTGGCCATAGCCCTTTTCAAGTGTGCTTGGAGTTCCAACCATTCGCTCCCATTGATGTAAATCTGCCCAAGGTTGATCAAGAAACCAAATTTTTTGAACGAATCTAGCACATCCAGAAATAGGTTCATGATATTTTGTAGAAACCAACACCAAATACAAGCAGTACCATGATCAACATCGGCTACCCCACAAGTTTCAGGTGGGAGATAAGGTATGGTTTCATTAAAGAGAACCAGACATGACCCCATCAAAAGTTCCTCCCACTCTAATATGGGCCTTACACCATCACCAAGGCTATGGGTGAGAATGATTTTGAATTAAGTATTTCCCATTTTCTTGGCTTGCACCCTGTGTTTAATGTGGAACTACTTCAACCATATTTTCCACCCCTCCTAGACCCTTTGGACGCGATCGAGCACATGGCCCCTAAAACAATAAATCCTAACTGCATTCAACATGAAATATTTGATTATATCATGGAGACCAATATGAAGGGCACCCACCAAAAAACATCCAACTCTATCAGGGCATCAAAGTAGGGCAACAACTTCTTCACCAAAGCAGGTGGCTCACCAAGAGTCAAATTCAGTAGAAGTTTTTCCATCTAATGGAGGAACTTGATGAAATGGATACCATTTCTTCCTCATGGGGGAGGAATTATTTAGGTGGATAGTGGTGTCCACCCACCTATTCCACTAGTCCAAAATGGTTCCACATCTTGACAGTTTTTCTACATTTTTTTAGGTCGCAAACTTCTAGGGCCATTTTGAGTCCCTAAACGACATTTTTTTGGAACAGAAACGCTTAACATTTAGCCGAAGGTAGATTCTATTATGTGCAGAATGTGTAATTCTTGACTAGACGTTTTTGACAGGCTATCAAGAACCCCAAAAAAATATTGTATGCAAACGTTGTGCCCCCGAGAAGTTGATGTATCAACTAACCACATTGGGGCCCACAAACCTTTTGGTGTTTCATCTTCTAGGGTTAGGGTTTTTTAGGTTTAGGTTTTTATCATTGATGCTTTATGTTAAAATGTCTTTTTGGGCTCTTTGTAATCAACGTCTTGTGAATGAGCATAGCCGACACATCTCTCTCTTCAAAGATAAGCTACCACCATTTTAGCTAGCTTGTGTGCTTTGCATTTTATAGTCTTTTATATTCTAGAAAGTCATTAATAGAATCTGAGTTTAACTATATTACTTTTTTTCTTGCAATATATCTATGTGTTTCCTTGTTATATCTCCTCCTTCATGTCATTCACAATATAATTTGGATCATACAATCTTGGTATCTAACCAATTTCCTTGAAATGGGAATATCTTTTCCACGGATAATTGTTGGTGATTGAAACAGATTTCGCAAACCCGCATTGTTGCATTGGCTAGTCGACTTACCAAGTTGACCCAACCATCTATTCATCCAACATGTAGTCAATTTCTTGATTGGTTGATCCATCGACCTACTTTCTTCAACTGATAGTCGATTGTTCAATTGACTATCTAGTCGACCACCTGACCGATTACCTCCAACTTCTAGTGAACTTACTGACCAACTGTCTCCAGTAGAAGTGGGATGAACCATAAAAACCCAAGGTTTCAACAAAATATACAGATTCCCAATGTAAATCCTTGTTTCTTTTGATAAGCAAACTTGAATATCACTATTGCATGGGAAGAATTACATGTAGTATATCAAGCCATTGAAAGTATTAAAAACACTAGAGAAACAAAGAAAGGTATAAGTATTAGATATCCAATGCGGAATTGATTTCAACTTATTTCTTCTTTCACCAAATTATTCAACCAAACTAGAAATGCTTGGTAAACCAAACAATATAATACACAATTATATGGGTATTTCAAGTAGTGATTTCATCAATTATCCTCTAGTAACCATATATATTGGGCATGAGGAAGCTAATGATGGTCTCTCATGATCCATTAGTGGCAATGAAAACATGGAAAAACAACAATTTGTTAACTTCGAAGGATTATTCAAGGTACTTTTACAATGAATTTGAATATGGTGTAAAAATATGAAACGTAGGAAATTGAATTATATTTTTGAATATACAAATTTTATTCATAGAAATTGTGAATAACTATGTGAAATTTGTTTTTTTCTAATAGTGGTATGTTATATTTCCAGCAAAATATAAGGTATATGTCTCCATTCGTGCAAGTTTTTAGTACCTTAACGATGAAATTTCATTCCAAAAACTTGTATAATTGTAGGGAGCCCATTGTTCTAGTGCGATGTATTTTTTGAAAATTTATAATTATTAATTTTATATTTTTTTTAAATTATGAATGTCAATATATCCTTGAAATTACAATGCCTTCCATTCATGCAGGCTATGAGGGTATTAACATGATCAAAAGAATTTATTTATTTTAATATCATATATATCAGTCTCTTCTAGTGCAGAGTATAACTCATTTTAGAAACAGTTCAGACAACAAAATGTTATAACAAAATTAACAAAGGTATGTATTATAGGATTTTTATATATATGAAGATAAAAATAGATTAAAAATAGTAAACAATATTAATTTAAAAAAAAAAAAACATATATTTGGAACCTTCATAGTTGAATCTATCTATTTTTGTAGTTTCATCAACAACTAATTTATGTAGCCTATAGAAAAATAATGTCAAAAACAAAGATATAGAGAGGTATTCAAAAAAATGGAGGGTTTTATCTATTTGCATAATGAACCACTAGGTTTGTCACCCTGAACCTAAATATGAGGCAACCAAGTTAGCATACATGTACGCTAAAGTTGTCATTCCTACCCAAAAAAAATTGAATTCCAAATAACATACATGCGCTCTAAAACATGCACAGTTCCTAGGAACGCACATGCACTACATGAATGCGAATGTAATCATATTTCCTATTCCCACCTCCCTCACACTATCTATTTCTCTCTCCTACATATACTCCTCTCTCCCCATCACTTTGAATCCCCCTCCCTCTCTCTTCCCCACTCTCCCTCCTTTCTCTCTTTACCTCTCTCTACCTCCCTTCCCTCTCTATCCCCCCCTTCCTCTCACTCTCCTTATTTACCCCTCTTCNACATTTACCCCTCTCTCTACTCCCTTATATGTCTTCCTCTCTCTCTCTCTCACTCTCAGACACTCTCTCTCTACCAACCATATATGCCTCCCTCTCTCTCCCTCCCACACTCTCACACACTCTATATCTAGCCCCCCTCTATGCCTTCCTCTCTCTCCCTCCCACACACTCGCACACACTCTCTCTACCTCCCCTCTTTGTCTTCTTCTCTCTCCCTCTCACACTCCCACACACTAGAAATTTTCATACATTGCAAGGAAAGGCATGGAAATGCAAGACATGGCCTTGACCTAGACATGGTAAGACCTAGACATGGAAATA
>SNQJ01S0070982.1:17835-37927 GCA_010110895.2 Picea sitchensis
ATTGTATAATTCCTTGATCATATACATAGATTGACTATTGAATATATTGAGCTGCCTTCACCTCGATTGGCTTGTGTTTTCTTGGTCTTGACTACACAAGAGCATTGGAGCGAAGCAGGAGCAACAAAGACCAAAGGAAGCGATAATAAGGTATGTTCTTTGTTCTTGCCTCCTAGTCTATTCAATGGTTAGAATCTAGGGAAAGAGTCATATTTTATCTTGCTTTGTTCTAGATCTAGGTGGATCTAGGGAGATCGGTTAGTGTCCACACCTACGGATTTATCCAATAACAAAATTGGCGACTCCACTGGGGAACGATCCCATTTTCTTTGTGGATTTTGGTATTTTTTTGTGGCCATTTTCTCTTGTTTCACTTTTCTCTTGTCCTATCAATCTCTGAGTCTTCAGGATATCCTGATAGATCCTCTGGGTCCAAAGGCCTTTTTCAATTTTGCTTCATTTTCCAAAATTTTGATTATGTTCAGACATTCTCGCATTGTACTTCATTGCAGCCTGCGAGAATAGGTAGAGTTCACACTTTTCCTTTAGGTTTCAGTGTGAGGTTCTCGCACCCTGCTCAAGGGTCACCTGCGAGAATCAGTGATTCTCGCACTGTGTAATATTGCTTGCCTGCGAACTCAATTTTTCAAAAATTTGGATTTGAGTTTTGGCATTTTTAACTGCCTAGATCAGTTTGATTGCCTCATAAAAGTTTCTTGGACCTTTGATTGATGTTTTTCTTGTCTTCGTTTGCATGCATGAACAATCTTAGGATTGCAAGGCTCTTCTTGTCATTTTTGTCTTGACTTTCATTTCTTGACTTTTCTTGGCAAAACCATACTCTCTAATTTCGGGATCTAAGTGTGTTTGATTAGTTAAGATCCAGTGATTGGTTGAAAGTTGAGTTTTCTTGCAATTGAAAAGACTAGTTTGGGTTTCTTTGTTTTAACAAAGTTCATTATTGCTTTTAGTGAAATTTTTGAAACAAAAAGATTTAATTTCTTGCTTTATATTAGATTGGGGGCATCCTTGCATTTGAAGTAGAAAAATTGCATGATTCTTGGCATTTTTTTATCTTAAATTATGAAAAAAATTCCCCCTCATGGTCGGGGGGGGCCATGAATTGTGCATTGGTGTACAGTACCTTTTTCTCATTTCTTGAGAATATTGATATTGATGAGTTTAATATATTTCGGGACATTGTGCATATGGGAATGATAAATGTTTTCTCCTTCTCGTAGCATAGATTTCATCAAAATGAAAAAAAATCATTTTCATATCTTTGAGTCGGTCAAAACACCATATTGTCCACGCCATCTTCCTTTTGAGTAACAACAGCCATAAAATAAAGCGCTTATAAAAATTGATTAGACATTTTTATCTTTTCTGGTAGCAAACCTACATTGGATTAGTCGTAGGGCTTTGGAATAGGTGTGAAAGATAAATTTCCNAGAAAAGTTTTATCATCATATAAATCCAGATCACTTGCGAGCAAGTGTCCTCAAAGAATAAGTTTGGTATGTGCGCCAGAGCGGGATGTTACAATACCTTAGATGTTGATGATTCCTCCAAGTTCCAGGTTCTTGATACTCCTCCTTAGCCGCTTGATCTTCTCTCTCTATTTTGTCAGCATAACCACCCTCAAAACTCTTCTCCTCATCTCCTTGATTTGGCCTCTTCTTATAGTATTTTAGAAGAGATTGGATATAGGCTTCATGAAATGTAAATTAGGTGGATACAAGTCATGAATAGGTGGATACAATTCATGGATAGCTTGATAGCATGTGAAATAAAAAATTACAAGTCATAGATAGGCTTGATGGAATGTGAACTAAGCAATTACAAGTCATGCACAAGTTTCATGCTTAATTATGAGCTTTTTACAACCTATTACGAACTTTTTCTTTCATTCAGCCTACGGATAAGCCATATTTCCCTTGGATCTACCTTTTATCCAAGAGGGACAAAGGGGTTAGATTCCTATGGTTCTCCCTAATCTAGTTATATTTATTTCCTTTTAACCAAGAAGGGAGTTGAACATACCTTTCGACCAATGGTTGTCCTCATGTATCCGACTGATGTAGCTCTCAAGATCTAGCTCTAGCTCCGACAATTTACTTCCTGCACACAAGGAGACAAACAAATACCAATCTACTATTCTTCTAGTGTTAGTAAATTCAAATCTACTATATCTATCGAGATCTAACATATATCATTTAAGATGAACAATATCAAAGGGGAAAACCAATGATTTATTAATAAATATAGAAGAAATACATCAAAGTTTCATACTTTATATATTGATGCTTCCTTCTAGTTCCAGGTTCTTGATTCTCCTCAGCCTCTTGATATTCTCTCATTATTTTGCCAACATAACTACTCTCCAAACTCTTCTCCTCATCTCCTTGATATGGCCTCTTCTTATAGTATTTTAGAAGATATTGGAGATAGGCTTCATGACATGTGAATTAGGTGGATAAAAGTCATGGATATATTGATAGCATGTGAACTAAGCAATTACAAGTCATATATAGGATTGATGGAATGTGAACTAAGCAATTACAAGTCATATATAGGATTGATGGAATGTGAACTAAGCAATTACAAGTCATATATAGGATTGATGGAATGTGAACTAAGCAATTACAAGTCATGCAAAAGTTCCATGCTTAATTATGAGCTTTTGCCAACCTATTATGAACTTTTCCTCTGTTAGGATTTTCTCAAGTTCCATGCTCAATTATGAGTTTTTTCCAACTCACTATGAAATCTCTTTTCAATTATGAGTTTATTCTCAATTATGAAATAATTTTTATTTCATAATGATGAATTGGTGACCAACTAATAATTTCCTTGTGAAATAATTATGAGAATTTTACTCAATTATTTAATTCTAGCCTCATAACATCTAACAACATGCTTGCACAACCTAAAGTGGAAAATAAAAGTATAAAATATTCATCCTTACAAATGTGAACTCTGGATCCAAGCCATGTGTAGGAAAATTGGAGCTTTGAAGACCATTAGAAAAGGTAATGATACCCAGAATTCTGAAAGTTGTTGATGAAGAGAGATTTGATGTGAATTTTTGGAATTTTGAGACTGATCAAACATGTATGAAGTGCACTTGAAACCACGATAGGATTTTGTATTGCTTGGAAACTAAGAACTTATTGCATGTTTCCATCCACACTCATTCAAACTATGAAAAATGCAAAGAGTGCATCTACATGTTTTCTGGTACCACCGGTACCAGAAGAACATAAATCTTTGAAGAATTGAACCAATGTTGTTATTGAAGAAAGATGGGACTGATGGAGTAAATGTTGATGCTAATAGAGACTTATTGATGTTGTACTGAATGAAAATGAGTGAAACTCGACATGTATACATGCTTGGAAATTTGAAAAATCTGGAAATGCTGGAAAAATTGAACTTATTCATGGTGTATTGCGGCTACAAACTGTACGATGAAACCATAACTGAGTCAGCTACAGAAATACATTATCTACTGCAACAATCTAAACATAGTACCAGAAAATGAGAAGACAAAAGAAATATAACTGCAAGAAAAATAATGAAACAAGGAGTTGGAAAGTCAAAACATATTTGTGCTCCAAGCTCTGTAATGAGGAATAAGGATGATCCTGCTGAAAAGGAAATCCAAAGAAACAAATAACTTCCCCTTTTTGAAAAACCAACCTACCCTTATTGCCCTACATATTATTTCCTTTTATTGGTACACGGCTAAAAACTGCAAACTACTATTAGAGTCCCGAACCAAATTATCTTCACCATAAACTGACATCTTGGTACAATTCTAATTATTGGAATAAATTTGTGACCCAACATCTCCTCTCCCCCACACCTAAGGGTTTGCATGTCCTCATGAAAACAAAGTGAGGAACTAATAAAAAATTATTTTCTTGGTGTACTTTACTTGCATGTTTTGATAGTCTTTGAATACATTACACTTTGTTTTCTTAATTTTTTTTTACTTGTGGAGACCAGCTTTACTAGTGGCATATGCTTAGACAAGCAAGAATTGCAAAGTACGTTGTTTGAACCTTTGTAGAGAGCACTCAAAGGATGTCTTTATGAAAGATAGAATGCATAGGGTGAAGATATTGCTTATTGTTTCTATGTGTACCATAGTAAATAGAATTTTCATTGTATGGTCTTGTGAACAGAGCATAAATTTATCATGGGTGTTGGATAAAAAAAAGGAAAAGAAATGGTTAATGATGATGGGATTTACAAATGGTGATCTGAAAAAGAGAGTGGTGGATTGTTATACCAGCAATGTTTTTCCATCATGGCTTCCCAAATTTTCAATGAATTAAAAAGTCTTACACAAATTTTACCTCAAGTTTACCTTTGTTTAGAATTCATATTTGTACTGCAGGTTGAAGTAGGAACTTGTGGAACATGATGCATGATGACTAAGGGATGAAAATGATGTGTATGGAACCAAGAGAACATTTGAATTTATGAGAATGAGAAACTTGTTGTTGATTGTGAGAGTTGATTTAAATTTGTTGACTTGTTGGAAGAGAAAACGAATGAAAAGGAGTTGTGGTGGCTGCCAACAAAATGAAATATACCATGTTGATGTTTGAGACTAAATGACAACCTTTGTTAGAACAATATATGAACATGTTGTTGAAATGCTACTATAGGAGACTTTAGAACAAGAAAATGATTTTTGCAAGTTGTTGTTCGTGCCATAAACCATATAGTCTTCACATATAAACCTTAATGGTACAATTCAATCTATGTGAATGGATTTACTTGGAATCAAACATAGAAATAATTCATTGGATTATTGACCATTAATGTAAATAATTAACTAATGAGAGGTAGCTCACTAGTGATGAAAATGAGTGTTAAGGTACCTAAGTACATCCTGGAAGGTACGAATGAATGTGTTGAAGTTGAGTCACCTCCAATATTTTTCAATCAAGAGACCTTGATGAATTCATATTCTTGACAGTGAGGAGGTTGTCCATTGATGTATGCAAGTCCCAAGGTACTTATAAACATCTCTAATATCGATCCTAGATGATGTCTTGGAGTCAATGGGATGAGATTTGTTGGAAGGCGTGCCTTAGGGAATCCCACATCATCCGACATGAGAAAAAAACAAATGATTTTGAAGAACCATAATACAGGATTGAACCCACATGTAGAAATTTAATGAGAATTTTTCTTGCCAATTTCCTGGTTTTCAAGAAAACTCATGTCCAGTTGTGCCAGTAACCTGGTTTTCACAACCAGACTTATTTTTATCTTTACTATTTTATTTATTTATTTATTCATCTACACTTTCCTACTTTACTTGGAAAAAGAAAAGCATTTCTCAAGTGTAAGAGTATTTCCAATGTAGACATGTGCGTGATAGGATTAAAAACATACTCATATTTCAGTTTGAAAAATATACTTTGATAAATATCAAAACATGAGGTACCAGTTGCTGTAACTGATATGATGGCAAGAATTGTTGAATAATAGAGTGGTGTTTTATTCTGATGGTTGTTTGAAACCAAATTTTAATGTAGTCATGATTCCCCTTCTTTACTTGTTCATTAGAACCAGTTTTTATGTCCTCCTTTTTCATTCCATGCAGATCTTCCAGTATTTGCAAATTGGTCTATTGAATGCATAAAGGATCTAATGACATACATGGTAGAAATTCATCATTCTCGGGTTCTTTTTTTGCTTTTCATCAAATGATTTCCATGTCTCTTTGGTCTCTTCTAGGTCTTCTTGATGTTTCTCATGGAATTGTTTCTCTTTTATCACTTCCCATGATGTAGATATGTTCCTAATCGTTGTCAGGATTTTCTCCTCCTCAGTTGCATATATGTTTCTGGTTGCTGCTAGGATTTGAGAGATTTCTTGGAGTTACATTCTAATTTACTCAATTGATTCTTGAACATACTTGAATTCTTCTTACTAGTTGATAATCCATGTCTTTCACTTGTATTAGTGTTTAGGGGGTTCTTACAGCACCTTAAAAATAAGGACAATAAATGAAATCAATAGAAATGAAAGCACACCACTCAAAGCAATCTAAAATACAATCATGTACATGTACTCATCATGCTACTAAGACATTTTTGTCACCAAGTTTTATTTTCACATGAGTTATCTCTTCACAAATAAAACTCACTTTCATAAAAAGGAGACACAATTATTTGCATAACAGACAAAATTACACACAAAATGGGAAACTTGTGAATACAACTTACCTATGCTCTAATCCATTTAGCATCTCCCCAGCAATTGTGCCAAAAATGTTGGTTTATTTATTTGCATAAATCCTTGCCATTAAATTGTCAATCTGGTGTTCGTAAACTACAAGATGATTCCACTGTATGTGAAAGATCAGGGCCTATCCTAACCTATCCTAATGAATAAATTTCGATAACTACTTCAAAACCCACTTTGAGATCAAAAGCAAGTAAAGTAAACCATAGAATTATCGAACTTCATTGGATCAAGATTTCATTCAAATGCTATTGGGAATTAATCACAATATTTCATTTATTAATGTTTATGTGATTGTTTTGAATAGAAAATAATATCGTTGATCTTCACTGTATTTATTCTGTAGCAATCAGTTTTAACTATCAAGCACTTACAGAAAATGAATCCTAATTACGCAACCTATATTAACTCATTGATCTTATTGACATTAAAAACTTTATGGAAACTATGTCTTTATGAATTGGTTTTTTGTTCTAAACAACCACCAGATTCATATTGTGCTCTTTGAATTTTTTTAATGTCATTCACTCAATGGAGGAAAACCCAACTGCAAACTAGTTTTCTTATAAATCCTACTACTATAGAACAAAAGAGTAATATTCGATTTGATCAAAAACACCAAACCATACAAAAACTAATTCAAGAAACCAAATATAAGTCCCAAACACTCTCACTTACATTCACATATTTATAACAAGATTATAATGGCACTACATAAAATGTCAAGATATTTATATGCACATAGATATGACTAATGGAATCACGTGCAATCATTGAACACTTTATGTTTTCTTTGTGTAAAGAAATCAAAATTCTTATGAACATAAATCAAATCTAAAACCATCCCTTAGCTCATTTTCTCAAATCTCATTGATGGGTTCATGCCTCAGTCTTTCACCTAAAGAATCAATTGTTCCTACACTAAGAGAAAATGATTGATTTGAAAAACCAAACAAATTCTAATTCGTTTGTGTTAACCAAGAAATCACAAGAGTGTAATGTAAATGAAAATGTCAAGACCAATTGTTATTCTAGTTGTAAACCATTAAAAATTTAACAATAACAAACATAAATGGAAAAATACAAATGAGCAGCATATCACCAAGATTGAGGGGCCCTCCCAATCCGGTGATTGATGCTAGGAAGTGTTAATATCTACTTGATTGTCACACTCACAGAGAGAATTGCATAAATTCCTTTATTGCAAACTGAAATTGGAGATTACAAATGTCTCTTCATGAATCAAATACACCTACCAATTAAAATCCTCCTCATCTGTCCTTGGAGGTATTATTTATATAAAAATTCAATGGGGAAGGACAGAACCAAATTGCCCAAAATTAGAACTTCTGTCTATTGCAATTTTGGGTTTTTGGGAAACCAACCACAACCACAATTCTGGGAATTTCATCTTTAGAAAAACGACCATATCTCCCAAATAGTTCACTTTCTAAGGAAACCGCTCGTGATTCCGTTGAATGGGCATGTTCTCCACAAAACATATGTCCCGAGTTTTCAATATTTGCCTTCATTTGCTCGCAAATGACACCACAAAATCGTCTCTACTATTCTGGAATGAGTTTGACTGGGTAAAATTGACCGCGAGCTAGAGATGGCTACTTTCAACCTAGTTATAAACTAATGATTAGAAAACCATCTTGGATTAGTTTCCTTCAAAACACATATGGCCGATTTGCAACTAGATATGTGGAAGTATGCCAACCAACGATGTCAGGTACTGGAAGTGAATGGATGGTACCAGAAGTGAACTGAGAAAATTCATCATTAGCAAGATAGTTCTAAAAACCCAATAGAACTTACTAAAGACATAGGAAATAATATAAATAAGCAACAGTTACCTCTTAATGCTTGTTAAAGTCATTTGGCTTCAAAAATATAAGAAGATATGGTAATAAGGGAAATAACCAGGTATAAAGGTAGGGTAAGGATAGTCAAAGAGGTCAATTGATCAATGCAAAAGATGACAAAATAGTATCCCAACAACTAGTGCTAGGGATAACCCCATCATGATCTCGCATCAAGAGATATCTTGAATATTCAAATACATTGAACACTATTGTGGGGTTGTCGAATGATCTGAAAGCTATACGTATTCATCCTCAATGACAAACCTGAATGTAGAGACACATACCAAGGTTTCACCATTGCTCCCTCCATTTCCATTTCCATATATATATATATATATATATATATATATCAACTTTTTCTTTTAAGATGAAATTATATTACATGATTTTGTGTTCAATAGATGATATGAAATTGTTAGACTTCCTTATATATTGGATAATTTTATGGTAATTTGTTTTTATATTACATAATTAAGTTTTGTTTGTTTTGAATAGGATACGAATTGTTTATAAATGAAAAATTAGACTAACATCTATTATGTGATTTTAATAAATAATAATTAGTAAAATATAACCTTGATGTATTAAACATTGAGAATACTGAGAGGGATTAGAAAGTGACTAACAACGATCCTTACAAACTAAGAGGTAGTAACCTAGAGACATGGCAGCACATATGACGTGATGGTTAGGAAATGAGTCATTTGGGCTTCATTGCACCAACAAATCATAAAGAAGATGAATCCATGTAGATCTTTCCCATTTGTACTCAAGATCCCCATTATAAATTTGATTGTATGGAGAGGCAAAGAGGTGGGACATTTCTAGAGTATTTAGTATTATGGTATTCATTTTCAGGACTTTATTCCTAGTAGGTATATATGTGTAAATTATGTTTCAATTAACAAAGAGAGAGAATTTTCCTATTTCTATGAATTGCAGCATTCTATTGTTTTCGCGAGTTTGTATAATATGCATTATAGGTTGTCATTTCTTCAATAATTTGACATGTGATCCCTCTTGGGTGAACAAGTAAATTGGTATTGGATCTAGGATTTTCTACCCTATATTATCTTCTAAGATATATCTACCAATGTTCTCCACCACTTGGTTCTAGAAACTAGAATCATGCTTTATTGTAAGTCAAATTTTTAATGAAGAAAATATTACATTAACCACTCTCGAATTTCCCCACACACACTTGCATGGAAACAATATTTCACTCTTGATAGAGAATGGAAGCACAAAATCCCATAACCATGTGGGAAACATTTAAGATGGATTTGAGAGATAAATTCTACTTGATAAATCACCTTGATGATGAATACATGTAGTGGTAGTGGTTGCAACACAAGCAGGGTCAATTTGTTCCAAACTTCATTGTCAAATACCATAAAATGTCAATTAAAGTGGATGATAGAAGCCCTAAATGCTTGAGTATTATGAAATTCAATACATGATTGCACTATTACCTTAATAAAGAAATGAAAATCCTAACTATCAACGCATCGGGAGATGGTTATTAGTTTGCAACAAAATAAGAAGAGAAGTTCAAGAGTTGTAGTTGTCAAGAAAAAGAGAAGCTTTAGCAGTCAAATAGTCAATTTGATAGAAGACTACCCAATTCTAAGCATGTTGTAAGCAAATATAAGGGTAAATGAAAGTTCCATTGGAAGGATAAGTAGTAGCCACAAGGTTCTCAAACTATCAATTGCTTTAATAATATGGTTTGATCACCATTGAACATCCACCCACTCAAATGAACATTGTAAGAACATAAGTGAATTGTGGCCATAGAGATAGGTAATAATAATGATACCATTTATGAGCCACCAACATGTCTTAAATTTAACTAAATCAATCCAACCTTAGCATCATTACAACAAGCCTATGACTATGTACCTAATTGTGTGTCAACCTCACAACCCTCCATGGAGATAGTGCAAGTTTGACAACTACTTTCTCTAACACCATAAGAGGAAGAAGAGGGAGAGACATTGTTCCATACTAAGTTTTAGGTGAAATGATGTCTTGTAGACTTTATTCTCAATAGTGGTAGCCATAAAAACATTATCTCTTTGGAAACAACAAGAAATTGACTAAAATTGAAAATTGTTGATCATCCACAACCCTATCATCTTATATGGATGCATAAAGGGAAGGAAGTGTTGGTTAAGAAACAACATAGAATGCCATATACACTAGCTATTCATTATGTCTAAAAAAATGGTATTGTACTACAATATTCTTTGTCTTAGAGTGATAAGTAGGGTTATTTTCCAGAAATATTGCACTTTGACTATCACAATCTATCCTTACAACGCTCTACATGACCCAAAATCTAAACACAAACTCATTAACCATACTACTTCCTTACTCAAATGAGATTCTAGTAGGACAAAATCTAAATGCAATCTCATTAACCTTACTACTTCCTTACTCACATGAGTTGCTACCATGTACTCAACTTTTGTAGTTGAGAGTGCAACTACAAACTACNTTAACCATACTACTTCCTTACTCAAATGAGATTCTAGTAGGACAAAATCTAAATGCAATCTCATTAACCTTACTACTTCCTTACTCACATGAGTTGCTACCATGTACTCAACTTTTGTAGTTGAGAGTGCAACTACAAACTACATCTAGCACATCCATTTGATTGATCCACCAAATAAGTTGTTTAGCATGTAACTAATTGTAGATCTTTAATAATCAAAATCTCTAGTCTAGTTACATCATCAAAAAAATTTACATCCAATAATTTGTTTGGTCCATACCTTCCTTATTAGCATATTGTGTAATATAATGTTCCATGCATTTATCTGAAAACCTTCTTTATAATAGTCTAATGTTCATTTCTAGTTTTTGACATATATGTGCTCAAAAATTGCACTGCATGGGCAATGTCTAGTCTAGTATTTACCATGGCATGCATCATAATTCCAACAACACTTACATAAGGAACATGACACATGTCATCCTCCTCTCCTTTTGTCTTTGAACACTTTTATGTAGACATATTTACACATGTGAGAATAGGAATCTTGACTTATTTACATTTTTATCTCTTAAACCTATGCAACATTGCCTTGATGTATTTTCTTTGTTTTAATCAAGGTCACTTGTCTAAATTATCCTTCGTAATTTCCATGCCCAAGATAAAATTCGTAGCACCAAGATTCTTCATATCAAACTAAGATGACAATTGAGACTTAACATCTTTGATGTTTTCCACAACACTACAATAACAAAATGTTCACAAACATGTTTGGTGTACACAAAGTGATTAGATTTTCTTCGTGAAAAAACAAGTCCCGAAACATAAGTATCAATTTTTTGGTGCCACATCCTTGGTGATTGCTTCATGTCGTAAAGGGATTTGTTCAAAATGCACACCAAGTCCTCCTTTCCTTTCACCATAAAACGTTATGGCTACAACATATACATTTATTCTTTCAAATCTCCATGTAGGAATGTTGTCTTCATATCAATACACTCTACTTCAAGATCAATTGCAGAAGAAATAAGAAAAATAAATATAATTGATATTAGCTTAACTGACAAGGGAGAAAACCTCACCAAAATCAATTCCATCCACCTAGAAATATACCTTTTCCACAAGGAAAACTTTGTATTTCTCCACTTTACGCTATGCATTGAAATTATTCTTGAATGCCAATTTTCTAGTAATTGGTTTTCTTCCAACATGCAACTCGAACAAATCCCATGTCGCATCTTTTTCCAATGCCTCCATTTCTCCAACCATGTTCTTCTTCCAGAATTTACCTTTCTTTTCATCAACTACCTTCGTGACAGTTATAGGATCAACATTATTAGAAAATAAAACAAAATACAAATGAAAAACATATGGCCCATACTTTTATTTTTTCCTTCTTTCTTGAGTTGATATCCTCTAGATTGGGATTAAGGATGTTGGATTACTAAGAGGGGGGGTGAATCAGTAATTGCATAATTATAATCCTTTTTCTTCAAATGTTATATCAATGTATAATTATTATCCAATAATGAGCAGTAAGAAATAAACAATCACACACATACATAGTACACTAGTGTTTTACATGGAAACCCAAATCGGGAGAAAACCACGGAATGGTTTTTCTTATATGTCTTGAAGAATTACATTCATTGGAAGCACCAACTTTCTTTGTTTTCCAACTGCAACTGGAAGGAGGCTCCAACCCCCTAGTTTCTCAGGCTACAACCTGAGGGAAGCTCCAACTCCCCAATTTTCTGGCTACAACCAGAAGGAGGCTACAACCCCCAATGTTCTCCGGCTACAACCGAAAGGTGGCCACAACCACCTGTCCTTGCCCCGTCCTGCCACCCTGAAGTAGAAGTAGAATGATGAAACCACTGCCACACTATCACTGTGAGATATACCGTTGTAAACCTGTACCAATAAATCTGAACCGTGCATCTACCATGCATCAACCTGTACCATAAACGAGTGCATCAACCATGCACCAACCTGTAATCAACCTGTATCTTGAACAACCATGCACCAACCTCAGTAATCAACCTGGTATTCATAAACAAGTGCATCAACCATGCACCTCCCTCGTAATCAATCTCGTACTCATAAACAAGTGCATCCAACCATGTACCAAGTATGTACCCAATCATGTGTCAACTATTCATCAACTATGACTCATCAATATAAAAATTCAAATATCATCAACTATACACTCTCATGTATGTGCCAACTCATCAACTACTTGTCTCAACCATGTACTCAACATGTACCTAAACCAAAATCCCTCATCAATTTCATCATCCAAATATGATTTGTAGCTCTGTAATAGACCTAGTGTATATGATCACATTCTACAAACCTTCCCAAACTTTAAAAACAAGACTAGCATTTTCATCAAACTTTTCTTTATTCTCACATGCCTAGTTTTGGATTAGTCAACAACCCTTAACTTTAGCACCATAACTTTGAACTGTAATGTATAACATATGAAACTGATACAATGTTCTTCAGTGTGTTTTATGCAATTCCTCCAAGTTTCACTACTTGGAACCTCCTAAAAGGAGTTAGAAAAAATGGCATACCTTTGTCAATTCTCGCTTATTATAGAGAGCGACCTTATAGAGCGTGCCCAACAAAAACATTTGATAAATTGATCTGAAAAATTTACACAGAATACTAATAGACTGTACCCTAACCAACACATTTTATCTCATTGAATTTTGGACCTGTTATGAATAAGTTAGGATGTTTTACCTGAAACACCTGATTTTGACTAGTTTCAGATCTGGCCACAAACCCTATTTTCTTCATGGAGTGTAACTCCCAAATACAACGACCCATAAGCTGAATTTTTAACAAAGATACTTGGATATGTTTTCTCACTTTCATAGAAATTTCTACTCCATCTGGAATCATTATAGAAAAGTTATAGCTTAAAATGGTGAGATGACCAGAAATAACATACCTTAGAAAGCAATCCATCAAAAGAATTTATCCTTCCTGCATTTCAACCTTCTTTTCTTCAATCTCATTCAGAATTCCAGTTTAGATATCCTTAATTACCTCAGACACATATATATATTCAATATGTTTCTAAGTTTTATCTCAAATGAGAGATCCTTGCCTCTTATTTATACCTCCAAGTAGCTTCCTTAAAAAAACATCTTCTAGGTCACTTGGCCCACTTTCCCTTATTTTAGGGTTGGTCCACTTCTAATTCTCCATTAAATCTATTATTGAAATAATTTATTTTGTATTCACTTTGAATTATAATACACTCATCACTTCACTTTATTATTTACCTTTTAAAATCTCTTAAACCACTTTTGACTACTTTGACCTTTAGCTCTTCTAGATGACATATGAGGGTCCTCCAACTGTATACTACAACTCTCAAACCTGAGGGATTCTATGTGTGACGCTCTACATACCACCAGAAATGGAATGACATACCATCCATAGAATAGTATTATCTGAAAATATATCATAACCATACCGGCACCATCGCAAATCCCAATATCCATTACCCAAAACTGGGTCTCCAACTTCTCATGGCCATAACTCTAACCATGAGGAATTATGTGGCGTTCCACATACCACCAGAAATTACATGACAAGCACTACCCATATAGGATATTTTCCCTGACAAATTCACTTTCCTTCATCTCATTATTCCACAGTTAAGCATGGGTTCTCTTACTCCACAAAGTGTCTTCCCATGAGAGCTTTCACCATAAGGGGACCACTTTGGAGTTCATCCATATTTACTTCTTATCAACCATGACAAAACAATAATGAGTCATATTTAAATCAAACAATATTGGGTACATTACCCAAACCTTTGTGCTACGGGGCTTTCTTCAAGGGTTGACATCAATGACAACCAACCTTAATCAACAAAGGATCCTCCTAATTTGGTTCATTATATTTTATTGATTGAAACTCTTCATCTTTCAACTCAAATTGAATCATTTATAGTTTTTCCTCTCTTGGTTGGTCCTCCTTATGGGGAACACTTTTAATCTCTCTAAAGATTACATCTTGACTATAAACAATCTTCATTGTTTCTGGTTTCAGAGCACATATCCTTTTACGCCATATTTATATCTAATACAATTTTTACTTTATTTCCAAACTTACTCATTTTCTCCTTTGGAACAAGCACATAAGCATCACAACCAAAAACTATGATATGTTAAAACAGAGGATTTCTTACAAGTCCACAAAACTAAAGTTTATGTAGGTGATCGATTTACCAAGTAATGTGAAATATCCACTACTTCTACCAAAACTTATTGTGTTGACCCTACACCACAGAGCATACTCCTTATAACCTTTTCCATCAACATCATGTTCGCTCATTTTGTAACTCCATTCTATCGATAGGTGTATGGAGACATATTTTTCCTTACTATTATTCACTACTTGCAAGACTCCTTGAATCCATTTCCGTGGAATTATTCAACTTTATCTTCTTTTCTATTCAGTTTTCCATAAGAGCCTTGAACTCTTTGAATTTATGAAAAGCTTAATATTTATAGCAAAGGAAATATTTCCATGCATTCCTCTAGAATTCATCTATAAAAAAGACATAGTATAGAGATTTACCCAATGATGGAACATGAATAGGTTCAAACACATCATTATGTATCAACTACAAAATCCATTCTACTCGTTTAGCACTAGTAGGGACTTTCAACTGATTTTATTTACCAAAAACACAATGCTCATGAAACTAAATTTCTAAGGAGTACTCAAAAATTTCTTTAACCATACATATATTGTGAAAATTTTGAAGGCCCTTCTCTCCAATATGTCCCAATATTCAATATTGAATCATTACACCTCAAAAACAATAAGTCTATTACATCCATCAATCATAATGCTTCCCAATAGATTCTATATGTTTCCAATCTAAACTCTTATTTCTAACAATGTTGCTTATTGAACCATCTTAAATATTTCCTTTTCAAATAATGTGTGCACACCTTCATCACTCACCTTACTCACAAATATCAAAATTCTAGCCAACCCTAGAATATGTAGAACTCTAGGAACAGATTTAAATCTTTGAGCGACAAATTGACCTGTACACGTCCTATGATATCAATTTTCAAGTCATGACCTAAGAAAATAGTACCTCAATTATACTTATCATATTCCCAAAACGACTCCTTATGAGGATTTATATAAAAAGAAGCAGTTGAATCAATCAACTATGCATTGTGATCTAAATGTGTATTTGTATATTTCAAGCATACATCCCCTTTTTCTATGGAGGCATTCATTTTTATGGAAGGGGAATCCTTCAATACCTTACCTATGCCAATATTATTAGATTTTTAACCTTTCTCAAATTCCCAAGTTTACCATATTTCCAACATTTCTTTGTAAATTTCCTACGAGATTATATTTCCCCACTAGATTTTCATATATTCCCAAACTTATTTATATTTCTATCATGGGAATGACCTCTCAAAAAAAATTCATCCTTGGTTATTTTCTCCATGTACTTTCACCTCATTTCTTAATGACAACAAGGATGTGACTACATCCTTAAACCTAAATGTAGATTGAGTAGTACTACCAATGGATACAACTAGATTATCCTGTGAATCTAGTAAAGAACTTAACAGAGTAATACACTTTTCTTATTCAAACATATAAGATACTATATCATGGATTCATCATCATCCATCCTAAGGAGATACAACTTGTTTCAGAGAAATATTTTTTTTACTAGGGACTTTGACTAATACAAAGCCCTTAACTTCTACCATATCCCCATAGAACAAGCTTCTCTTGATACATTCAACAACACTAGATTTAAAAGGCACAACTAAGTAGTACACTTCACCTTCCTATCCATAATTTTCCATTCTCGTGGGTTTGTTTTCAAACACAACAACCCATTGGTCTTTTTCCACAAGAAGATCTTCCATCTTAATCTTCCACAACTCAAAGCTTTGTTCGTCAAGCTTTTCTATCTCCATCCTTGAACTGGTTGCCATTTTCCTTCATAAAATATTCACCCACACAAAGCTCCTACTCAAGAATAGGTTTATTGTTGACCAATATTCCATTTCTTTTCAAATAGGGAGCTAAAACCTAGAAATAAAGGTGTCCCTTCAAGCCAATAATATTTCTTTGAAATCGAATAAAAAGTTTGATAAACATGTTAAAGAAATACAATATCAATATAATATTAAAGCATAAACAAATAATGGCATGTATACACAATATACACAAATATTTATCCTAGAAACCCTTAATTAGGAAAATCAACAAACTTATTGTCCACACCACTTTTATATTGTATTAGCAAATTTAGTTTACAATACAATATATAAGAACTTTGTAATAGAATTCAACCCTAATCCACTAAGTAGGGTTATAATTACAATGGGTATAAAACCATGGGATGAAACCACCCAAAACCCATATATACACCTATAACGAACTTTACAAAATAAAGAGCCAAAAAATTTCAAAAATGTGTCGGGGTGTATAGTCTATGCCTACAAAGAATATAACACATCAAACTATAGTGTAATGAATCCATGGATTATTTTACTATATCTATATTGAATGTATATAGCTAATTTAAATTTATATATTTCTTATATCAACTCGAATCTTCTTCATACTGGTGGAAAAAAATCATGGCAAATCATTACCACATTCCCTTTTAAGGATGAGTATTGGCATACTCCTCTTTTACCCTATTTCTATATGACTTATTATATTTGAATTCATCTATCGTTTATCAATGCATTAATGTTATTAACAGTTACAAAAAAATCAACTACTTGGTATTGGTTGTTATTGGTACTTGATTACTAAGTTAAATTATTGCAAATATCACTACTTAAGTGTTAACTTTCTTGTAACTTTAGTTGCATTTGGAGGTACTACATGGGCTTATGATTACTGTGCATAATTTTCTCCTTCCCCTAGTTACAAGTAATGTCTCCAATGCTTCATAAATCATTCTTTTGTGTGCCTCCATTCACCATAGTTCGGATTTTTAATAATTGTATTAGATTTTTCTCAAAGTGAAAGGTTATATTCTTATCTCTCTAGATCAAAATGGCTCTTATGAATATCCCAAGGAATTTGTTTCCACTTTTAACGAGTATATGATGTCACAAAGTACCAATATATGTGCATTCTAACCTCTCTATTTATCTCTTCAAAACATTATAATTGCTTATTTTATTGGGACAAAACCAGAAAGACACCAATTCAATATATGTTGAAGGCATAATTTGAAGGATTTATGAAAGAACATAAGAGTTAATTGTAATATCTTTTGTAGGGATATAGAGAAATGTTCCAATATCCAAAAGGAGTACCACCCAAGAGGGAAGTGGATCACTAGATACATGCATTGTAAGACTCTCCTTTATCAAACATAGGGTTGTACAAATAGTCCATATTAGAGTCAAATGAAGTGAATAAGAACTTGCAAGAATTATTAGAGAAAGGAGTCATAATACCAATTACCACACCATCTAATCCCCTAGTGATTTTGGTACCAAACAAGGATTGGACTTAAAGAATGTGCATTGACTATAAATCTCTAAAAAATATCACTCTCAAGAATTCATACCATTTTCCCTAGATTGATGACTTGTTATATCAATGAAAACATGCAAAGTACTTCACCAAGATGGATTTGAAAAATGGATATCATCAAGTATGGATCAAGAAAAAGACACTTGGAAGAACTCTTCAAGACAAATCCATGGTTATATGAGTGGTTATTAATGAATTTTATGTGTTTAATGAATGATGTGTTGTGTACGACCCTAGATTCATTTGTCATAGTTTACTTGGATGACATTTTGATATTTAATTATACTTGGGAGTAGCGTGTGTTACATTTGAAGCAAGTGTTAGAGACACTAAGGAAACATCAACTTCTAGCAAACATAAAAGAGCTATGAGTTTTCTAAGTGTTGTCACCCAAAATGTCATGCTCTACAAAGTTTAGTCTTTCTTACATGAATGGTGGGACCCGCTTTGGGTAAAGTGGTTGTAACATAAATGTGAATTTGCCTTTTAATTTCCCAAGTAGTGTTTGGATATGTTTATATGGGTTTCTTAGTAACACGGAATTGATGGAATCCAAAAAGAATTTCAAAAAAATACAAAAAACTCTTCTCATTAAAAAGTCGTCAAAGGGCCTAAGTGCATGTTCCCTAAAAAATTTATTTCAAAGAAGAGTTGAAATATATCATACAACCATTCAATAGAAATATATTTTCATCATATTCACCTAGCACCTGATGGAATGCAAAAGCTTCATATGCCTAAGAAATTACAAATTTTCTCTAGGAACCCATGGAAAATATATTAATGTGGTTAAATGATTTTTGAAGGAATTAAACTAACTTATAATAATAATAATAATAATAGTATCCCCAAGGGGTATCTCAATCAGTTGGTACCAATTTTTCTAGGACATTGCTAGTAATCCAGCACGTTGTGCAAGTCCTCAATTCAATTCCCTTGAAGTCATGCACACTAGTTTATTCTACCCACTTTACACTAGATGTCATCCTTGCATCAGTGGGAAGTAACTGAGAGTTTCTCTCAAGGAGTTGTTCCAGGGAAAACTAATAATAATAATATATTATTTAATTTAATGGCCTAGATAGACACCAAACTAATGTGTCGGATCCCCTTGTTTATGGGACAAGGATTTATTATGAAAATTACCTTCTGGTTTTTTATATTGAAAAAAGGTTTTGATTTAGTGAATAATGGACAAATATTTTTGGAGAGGAAGGAAGGATTTCAATCATTTGAAATAAAAAGGGTTCTCTAGTTATAAGAGAACCACCCTCCCAAAAAAACATCTACTCCATGAGGATGGTTTTCCAAAGGGAAAATGGAACCCGTATATTCATCTCGAAGATTAACTCTTTTTCATAAAGTGGATTCACTAAGGTGGTTAAGTGACATTTGAAATTGATATTGAGAACATATGATAAGTTGACATGTGGTGGCACCATGGCAGTGGTTGAGAATCTATGTTAAGCTAACACATGGAAATACCCAGTCACAAGGGGACACATGGTGGTGGAAACATCATGGAAGTACCCAACCACAAGAGGAGACATAGTGTTTGACTTGTCATCTCAGATCGACACAAATCATTTAATATGGTGGTTGAGAACATATGATAAATTGGCATGTAGGAACACCATGCAATTAATGGTTGAGAACCTATGATAAGCTAACACATGGTAATACCCAACCATAGGAAGACACATGGTGGCACCAACAACATGGTAGTACCCAACCACAAGAGGATACATGATGGTTTAATTGTCATCTCAAAGTGACACATGGTAGGCACACATTAAAGTAGGTTAACTTGAATGATGACTAGGCATATGGCTTTATGGTAATGTGGAAACCAAATTTTACACATGGTGTCTATGAAGGC